>JARFOD010074709.1:0-21106 GCA_031763545.1 Mopalia muscosa
CAAATTTAGTCATAAAGATTTCTGTTAAAATAGGGGATAATGGGGAACCCATGGGGAGGCCATGAATTTGTTCAAATGTTTTGTCACCCCAAGTGAAGTACGTTGTGGATACACACTTTTTGCATATACACACTTTTTGCATTTAATTGGCTTCTAAATGCCACTCAAACAAGATATTCCGACGTTGTTAAAAATAAAGCCACGAATCTCAGTCGTTCTGACGTCAGAAGACAGCCTGCAACGTCTTCCATTGTTCAATACAACGCCATTTTAAGTCAGCGGAAATCACGCACTTGGGTAACTCATTATTGGGCAGCCGATTTGATTGTTTTGTTGTATTGTAAATAGGCCAATCGTCTCAGCTTGATTTAAAGTTAATGTCACATCAAACCGACATTATTCTACTGACTAAATTTAAATAGTCGTCGGTAACCGTCGGTAACCTTTTGCGACTTCAGTTGTGTCCCATCTTTTAAGGTCGGGGATCAAATGAATCATGTTCATTGGCTTATACCATCGCCTGTATAGGCTTACAAACATTTAAACCTATGCTCATATACCGTAATTGTAATAAGCTTTTTAGAAAATTATCCCCAGTTTTGACGACCGTCCGATATGGCGTTCTATGTACATGTCTAAACTCAAATAATTAAACTTCAAAGTTTTTTCATAAGCAGATTCATGATGTTATCTGAGTGGGTGTGAAACACTCAGTTCAAAATAGGTCGGGTTATAAAAGACAATTAGGCGGTCCTCCAACGGATTAGTGGCATCAACGCATGTGACGCCACTTCAAAACGCCACTATAACGAACGATGTGACGGCAGAGGACCCCTTTTCAAAGGCCTTAATATATATATAGATTTTGAATAAATGAAGAGAGAAAAGTTTGCTTGCCACCACCAATATATAGATAAATATCTATCGAAATTTCCGGCCACGTAGGGTACATGAATTTGTGTCCCATTCATGAGGCTGCATATTTGCTCATATAGTGTATTAACGTCCTGTCATGGTGACATTGTGCCTTTGTTACGGAGCTCATTCTGACGTGAAAATCACGTCACTCGGGAGCGTCAGAGCGTAGACTACGGCGATACGTCACAGCGTCACTAATCAGCAACTGCCAACGGTTGTTAAATTTGAAAAGGAGTCTCCCTCTCAGTCTTTTAGTGGATAAGCAGAAAGCTCAGTTTTTTAACGTTTCAGATCAAGTCAAAACGAGATGTTTCGAGCAGCTCTAGGCTGTAATCTGTATTTCAGTTCTCCACTGAACGCTTCAAACACGTCTATTAACGGCATAGAAGAAGATGATCCCAGGGAGCCCCAATTAACGGACTCGTTCCTTGCTGAAAATCAATGTTTCCGGGAAATGAAGAGGTTGCAGAGTCGTCTAGAGCATCTGAGAGCGGATATGTCTAAACTGAGGAGTGTAACAAAGCATCTGAACAGAGATATGGGAAATCTAGAAAATGCAGTTAATCGATCTTCAAAGCACTTATCGGATATTTACATTAAAATAGAATCTATGGATGCTTCTAGGAAACAAGCAGAATATATGGACAAATTATTGGACTATCTGAAGAAAAGTGGAAATCAAATCAGACTAGTCCCGTACATTGTGCGAAACGAGAAAGAGACAGGAAGGGACTCAACTCCTGTATGAATACCGATGTCGTTTAAAAAGGGAGTTAACTGTTAGTTCTTTTTCAAATATTCCAATAACTGGGATTTGTTTTTCATTTTTATTGGGGACTAGTGTCTTTACGCCTTTTGTTTCAATTCCATTTAAATTGTAAAAATTCCGAGCAAATTTATTGACGTATATTTGCTTTGGTTATGCGTAAAAATTGCTATTTTAAAAAAACTCAACATATTGTTGTTGTAGTATAATGACACAGTACGTCTAACTACACGGTACGGCCTGTGTATTGTTCCACTAAGCGATCTCAACCAAATTGATTATGATTACCATAACGACATAATCTACTGGGCGCCCTGGCGATTGAGATTAAGCTCGCCCTAGAGCTGACTTTGCAAAATAAGTCAAACTAGAAAATGTGTAATGACTACTATTGATATAGTTCTGATATTTTTACAATTAACTTAGTCACCCAAACAACGAAACATTCACAACTGCTTAATGAGAAATTTTTATCCTGAATAATTGAAGTATGTGTCGAAATGTACAACTAGCTCTGTAAAAAGGGCCGCTATAATTATGATGTGACTTTGCCTTGTGGACTGGTACCCACACGCATTGTGTAGGTGATTCTTCTATAAAACGCAAAATTATAACGAAATATTATTTATATGTTATAAATTTATTTTATTCTGCTATCTACTTCATTGGTGAAGTGATGTTTTTGATTTGTAGCTCACCACATGATATAAAGATATCAAGTACAGCTGCAACTGTCTCAGTAGTACACGTATTATACCTATATATCTCTCCACACATGTTACGTTATGTAAATACAGGTTTATCAGATTCATCATGTGTTTGTTTTTGTACTGGACGCGAAGCTATCATCTCGAGTGAAAGGAAAGGTAGACAAACAACGTGTATCGCATTTTAAAAACCGGATTATGAGTTTCGTCTCTTTCCTTTCAATGTTTGGGAGTCCGTAAAATTCCTTGGGACAGTTTGGTAAACTGGTAAGATTGCTGCTCTCTTCGCCATCTTCTCGTGGCCATTGGATTACGTGTTGGGACATTTTTCTGGCAATATTTTAGCATGAAAAACTATGGTAACTTTATTTTTAAATTTACCAAAAATGGCGGTACGTTATATTTACAGCTCTGTCTATTGGCTAAATTTTTGGGAGACATCGTATATATAGAAATGTAATGTGTCTAAATACAGCACTTAGCTGGTGACATATACCATGTCCCTTTATAAAATAAAGCCATTATGCGTGCCAATAAATAGGGAACTATAGAAACCATATGTACATATTCCTCATATATAACAACCGGACAAATGGCAAGTAAGTGGTTCTAGCGTTCCGGCCATCTTGACCTGTTTATCAACCGGAACGCTTTTTTAAGTCAAAAGCAGGTTTTCCAATCAAGATCGTCATCAATACTCAAGTGGCTTTAGAAATTTTACCTGACACTCCTTTTATAGCCGAAAAAAATTGAAAGCGGCAATATGAAAACCTATTCGAGTTGTAAACACTACTGTGTATGACTACATCTTTATTCACAGATACCAGTGTGTCGTACATGAATGAACCCTTGACAATGCTATTTGGTATTCTTTTTTTTGTGGCATAATTGTGGAAGAGAACTATTAAGGCTAATGTACCTAGATAATTAGGATTATATAGTTTTTTCTAATACAAACCACAGTCTACATTTCCCCTTAACTGAACTTATTTTTTAAATCACACTTTCATGAAACTTTGTTCGAACATTTTTGTGATCGTATATGATATCCCCATGCGCAATTTACTTAAGAAGTAACTATCTCGTTTTTGCAGTTTTATCTTGGTTTTAAATGTCATCTGAGTCTGGTTCAAACTGTGTAAACGTTCGAATCGGTCAAACGTTGACGCAAGGTTATTATCCAATCAGATCCGTTTCCGCCGTTGTTTATTGCTGCATACTCCTGCACATAAGTTTGTCTCATTACGAAAAGTAAGAAATCGAACAGTAGCATCACAATATTAGTATGGGATGTGAAGAACAGCAGTTTGTCTTACCAGTACAAATGTTTTATACTTGATTCCTGTAACAAGTTGACTTGTACCGAATGAAGTTCGGCGAGGGGTTTCTTGTTGATAATTGTAGTGTTACCCCTTACGTTTTTCTATTACTGTACATAGGCAACTATCGCAATTATACCGAGCACCTTGGTCTGCGTAGGACAGTGTAACGGGAGTATAACTTCAAAGATTAGAGAACAAAATCAGAAAGACAGCTGTTTCAGAATTAAATATCATTTGTTTTACCATTAGACAGCCGTACAACAAAATATATCGTTCGATAAACTTTTGTTATGTTAAACTATGGGCGTAAAAATATCGTACGAAATTTTATTGTCGTACGTCATTTTGCCAAAGTGGCTCAGGGTACGTTTCTGCTGACCTGTAATACAACGAGTCTGGTTTCTTAACACTTTGTATACCGTCGACAATTTCACAGACTTTAATTTTTTCCACAAAAGTTAACTTCAAGCCGCTATTACCGACTACCTCAACTGATTACTGAACGTATCTATTATCCACAACAGGAACAGTTTAATTTTTACCACGATTCTTTGCTGGAATGAGTTATATAGTGAAACCTGGGATTGAATGTGAAAATTTCCCCTACCACAGTCTTGAATTTGGAATTTTTCCCCTGTCGATATAAAAATTATAAACTACACGAATTCTTTCGAAGCAAAACACCTCTGGGCCCAGTTATTCGAAGTACTATTAAATTGCTGAAAGTCAACCTCTGGTCCAGGATTAGTGGATTAACCTAGTATTCAAAACTAATCTTGGCCCTGAACAGTATGGTTGGGACTCATTCCCAAAGCCTCCTTAGGCTATTAAGAAGACCTTACATTTCCTCTTAGGTCTACACTAAGGATTCGTAAGGAGACAAGCCTCTTTCACAAAGCCCCCTTGGACCGCAGCCGTGGCTTATCGTGCGCTTCCTAATCCTACTCCAATTTACTGTTCACGGGATCCAGTCCGTCTGTCGACCTTCAGGTATATGAGTGAGACACAAGATGTGGCTCCGGCAATTGCGGGGTGGTTTTTACAAGTTTTCCTCTCGGGTTTACATCGTAATAAGGCAAGACAGCGTGAAGTGGACAATCCGTCGTCATATAAGTGAAATACCCTTAAGTACGATGTTAAGCCTCAATCAAACAAACACAAAGCCCCCTAGCTTACCAGGACCTAAATGGGCTTGATTTTCCTCTTGAGTGTCACTTCTTAAGTGTTAAAGTCACACAGGAAACTTTGTGAAAGTGGGCCCTAGATCCAATGCTGTGGTACAACAGTGGTGCTCATCCCAAAAGTATAATTCTTTGTCGGCTACGCAACGGATATAACTCACTGATTGACGACCTTTTAATCAGTCATTTGACAATGAACGGAAAGTGTTTATGTGGAGTACAGAATGAAAAGACAGATCTCTATCTTTTACAGTGTCTCTCATGTCCAAGAAAAATTCCAAGGGGTAAGTTGCTAAATAGATCTGGTTGGTACACTTCTGAAACTTAAAAAATAAATCTTTTTCTACTGGTATTTTACCTGACTGCTTAAAAGTTGCTCAACGGGAAAGACAAGTGTTTTTCGACTTAATTTAATGTTTATAATGCATATTTCCAAAGACAACCATCTGCATTGCACTTGCAATTGAATTGGCAGAGCTGGGTGTTCCCCAAAGATCCATCTAAGACCCTTATTATTTACAATGTATTTAAATGACACATTTAAAACGACTGACCTGCTTCATCTGACTCTCTTTGCAGATGATACAAGTGCTATTTTATCTTCTTCCGATTCGCAGAATACAGTTAATTTATACACTTGGCCCTGTTCCAAACGTTAATCTCTTAATAAAAACAAAAATAAATATAATATCATCCTTTCTTGCTATAAACAAAAATTAAATCCTGCACCTAGCCTTACTTTTTGTGATAACAGCATCAAAAATGTAAAATGCTTTAATTATTTAGGAATATATCTTAACGAAAATCTTAATTAGACCACTTACATAAACTATCTGTGCTCAAATGTCTCAAAGCACTATTTATAGAATGCTTTGTACATTCTATATTACTCCTGAACTTTTCCTTACATCAACTAGAACTTAACATCATTTGGGATAACACCTTAACGCCTATATTGACCGAAGCTGGTGTTGTGTATATATCATACATCCACTGGCATATGTTAGAGCATACGACGACATGTAAACCAAATCAAATACTAACATTGTTTAATTTTATATATTGGTTGTTATGTAATTCCTATTTATAAAAAGGCATACAATTAGCTGTATGCTCTCTAACATTTATTCTTCAGGGATAGAACGAGTTTTTCACCGAGCTTTATTCCCACCAACGCTGGTCTAATTATCAATTTGTTCAATATGTTGTTAGTTTTGGCGAATAATCAATAAATCAATATCCCTTTGATTACTTTTTGATTGATTGATTATTCAACAAAACTAACAACATATTGAACAAATTGATAATTAGATCAGCGTTGGTGGGAATAAAGCTCGGTGAAAAGCTGGACGAAGATGGACGAATCATTTCATGTTCTAGATAAAATCTTCACTCTGGTTAATATACTATATCCTGAATAAATAAAATAAGACTAATTTGCTGGCCTTGCCATTCTTATGATTGACATAAATATAATTAGCGATGTTACGTCTCTATGTAACCATCAATTACCATCCAGTTTTTCAACGCAGCTTTCAACTTTGTGATAAACCCTTGCAATCACCATCTTTCCAGGAAGTCAATAGTCGTAGCTCTATTCTTAGCCACTGTAACGGAAAAATACATCTGCTTAAAAAACAGAAATTTGCATAGTCCCTATGTATTTATACAGGTATAATTTGCTTGGTAAGGACCGCACGATTTTTGGGTAATTTACCGAAAATGACTAAAGCGGATGGTCCTGGTTTGTGACCAAACGGTATATAAGAAAGCCATGGAGGTAAGACGGCGATGGTTTTAATCAAATGATGTCACGTGTCTAAGCCACTATTTTACATAATTGTGGAGGGTTCGACTTCTAATGCATATCAAGTGATTTTGCGACAACGTGATGATCTGTCCGTCATTGTGCGAAAACACTGGCCCGGTAAGCCACACCCACACCTATCCGTGAGGTGGACTCAGACTCGACACTGTCTCAAAATGTAGAGATACGGCTAATGAAATATTAGCGATGCTTGAACAGGGATGATTAAAACGAAGTGTATATGCAGAGTTCTGAGTCTCTCATAGTCAATCATATTAATTTATGTAACCTTATCTAGAGATACAGCGTTTGAGTGTAATTTAATCTTTGGGGGTAAAACCGGATGTTATGTGTTTAATTTATACTGCCTAAAACTGTTTAGCACACTAAGCTTACTGAGACACTTTACATGTCAAACTTCTCATAAATCGCGTACTAGCCTCATTACAATCTGGAAATTTGATCGAAATATCGGTTGTCAAACCACCGATTTCCTCTCTCCTACCGTGGATGCAGGTTTTAAATTTTCGCCAAAGGGTTGGTAACTTGCATTTTTTTTACACGCTATAAAGCATACTTACCTCACAAAAAGAGACAGAAAGGATTGGATGGAGATAGATACCTACCTGTATTGCTTGAGTAGGTCTTCTTAACATAGACTTTATTTGCGCTGCAGCGATGTAGATCGATAACACGGCTCAAAGCGTTTAATGTGTAGCTAGACCTATCGTCATGTTGCCCTGGTACTCTCAGAGCTATGAGGGAAGCACGAAGCAGATGTGTTGTCTCGTCCTATCGTAATTATTTTGTGTTGTCTTTGTTGGGTTACAGTGGATTCGGGCGTAGTTTCCTACCCATATAGACCTGCACCCTTTAAACATTTGGCAAAAGTACGGCGTTAGATACAAATCATTTAAACAAACACACATACATTCACATGGCTGAGTGGGCTGTAAATCTTCGGATAGATTGTTCTGTCGTGTACATACATTGGCGTCAGTAGGAATGAGGTTCACGACAACATATCTCGTCAAAATTTGTTTGCAGTAGATCCGAAGATTCATTCTACATACAATTAGAAATAAACGATACAATCAGGATTCATGCAGCACCTGCATTTTAATAGCTTTGAAGACAATAACGTACAAATTGTATTGCTGAAAGCGGACTGGACACAACAGCTGTGCTCTGTTCATTCTCTACGGTTTCTCATATGTTACACTGTGTGCAATTTAATCGAGAATAAATCGGCTCTTTTTAAATC
The DNA here is from genome assembly GCA_031763545.1 of Mopalia muscosa. Classification (NCBI taxonomy): domain Eukaryota; kingdom Metazoa; phylum Mollusca; class Polyplacophora; order Chitonida; family Mopaliidae; genus Mopalia; species Mopalia muscosa. The sequence continues at coordinate 7,966 of JARFOD010074709.1, forward strand.
CAACCTAAAGGCACATGTATCATTTCAAACATATGTAAAAGTATACAATATTGATATAACGCGTTACGACTCGCCAGTAATGATTGCATACACAAGCTGTGTTTCGGTGCAGATCCATTTGGACTGATATGAATACGAATATACCTCAAATTAAGGTAGGTTCAATTCAGAGATAAATTTGTGAGCGATAACAATAAGGTTAGGTCTCAAGATGAACACTTTAAATGTTATTGATATCGGAACCTGAGTATAGTGTTTAACACGAAGAATAAGGTAGCTGCGTCAATCATCACTGATTTTGCGTAGATTTCTTTCTTAAAATATTTAAAACCACATGAGCCATGCATTTGTATGAGAGTAGTGCGTTTTTACTCATATTTTTGGAAAACCATTTCTTGTTTTGTGATGATGTAAAGACGTTTCAATATTTATTGTTTCGATACATATGTCTGTATCGTCAACTGTATCACATACATTTCGAGACATATTGTTTCGATACATATACCTGTATCGTCAACTGCATCACATACATTTCGAGACGTACTGTTTCTATACATATGCCTGTATCGTCAACTGTATAACATACATTTCGAGACATATTGTTTCGATACATATACCTGTATCGTCAACTGTATCACATACATTTAGAAATATTTTGTTTCGGTACATCTGCCTGTATCGTCACTGTATCATATGCATTTCGAGTCACATTGTTTTGGTACATCTGCCTGTATCATCTGCCACATACATTTCGAGACATACTGTTTTGGTACATCTGCCTGTGTCTTTAACTGTATAATAAACATTTCAAGACTAAATGTTTCGGCAGATCTGCCATACCATAAAATGTATCATATACATTTCGAGACATACTGTTTCGATATATATGCCTGTATCGTCAACTTTACCACATACATTTCGAGACATTTTGTTTCGACACATATGTCGGTGTCGTCAACTGTTTCACATACATTTCGAGAATTATTGTTTCGGTACATCTGCCTGTATCGTTAACTGTGTCATATGCATTTCGAGTCGAATTGTTTTGGTGCATCTGCCTGTATCGTCATCTGTGTCATATACATTTCGAAACCTATTGTTTCTTGGCACTTGCCTGTAGCGTCATCTGTATCACATACATTTCGAGACGTATTGTTTTGGTACATCTGCCTGTGTCTTCAACTGTATAATAAACATTTCAAGACTAATTGTTTCGGCAGATCTGCCATACCGTCAAATGTATCATATAGATTTCGAGACATACTGTTTCGATACACATGCCTGTATCGTCGACTTTACCACATACATTTCCAGACATTTTGTTTCGACACATATGTCGGTGTCGTCAACTGTATCACATACATTTCGAGAATTATTGCTTAGTTACATCTGCCTGTATCGTTAACTGTATCATATGCATTTCGAATCGAATTGTTTTGGTACATCTGCCTAAATCGTCATATGTGTCATATACATTTCAAACCCTATTATTCCTGGGCATCTGCCTGTATCGTCATCTGTATCACATACATTTCGAGATTTATTGTTTTGGTACATCCTTCTGTATCGTCAACTGTATCACATACATTTCAAGACCTATTGTTTCGGTGTGTCTGCCTTACCGTCAATTGTACCACTTACATTTCGAGACTTATTGTTTCGGTATATCTGCCTGCGTCGTAAACTGTATCACATATATTTCAAGACCTAATGTTTCGGTACATCTGCCTGCCTCGCCAACTGCATCACATGCATTTCGAGACATATTGTTTCGGCACAACTGCCTGTATCGTCAACTGTATTACATATATTTCGAGACCAATATTGTTTCCGTACATCTGCTTGTGTCGTAAACTGTATCACATCCATTTCGAGACTAATGTTGTGTCGGTGAATCTGACTCTATCATCAACTGTATCACATACCTTTCAAGGCATATTGTTTTGGTACATCTGCTTGTGTCGTAAACTGTATCACATATATTTCAAGACCTATTATTTTTTTTCTTTGCCTGTCTTGTCAACTGTAGCTATCACATACATTTCGAGTTAATATTGTTTCGGTGCATATGACTGTATCGTCAACTGTATCAGATACATTTCGAGAATAATATTGTTTCGGTACACGTGACTGTATCGTCAACTGTATCGCATACATTTCGATACTAATATTGTTTCGGTGAACCTGCCTGTATTGCCAACTGCATCACATACATTTCGACACATATTGTTTCGGCACAACTGCCTGTATCGTCGACTGTATCACATTGTTTTCGAGACTAATATTGTTTCGGTACATCTGCTTGTGTCGTAAACTGTATCACATCCATTTCGAGACTAATATTGTGTTGGTGAATCGGACTCTATCGTCAACTGTATCACATACATTTCGAAACATATTGTTTCGGTACATCTGCTTGTGTCGTAAACTGTATCACATATATTTCCAGACCTATTATTTTTGTTATCTGCTTGTCTTGTCAACTGTATTACATACATTTCGAGAATAATATTGTTTTGGTGCAAATGACTGTATCGTCAACTGTATCAGATACATTTCAAGAATAATATTGTTTCGGTACACGTGACCGTATCGTCAACTGTATCGCATACATTTCGAGAATAATATTGTTTCGGTGAACCTGCCTGTATCGTCAACTGTATCGCATACATTTCAAGAATAATATTGTTTCGGTACAACTGCCTGTATCGTCAACTGTTTCATATACATTTCGAGAATATATTGTTTCGGTACACGTGACTGTATCGTCAACTGTATCGCATACATTTCGATAATAATATTGTTTCGGTACACGTGACTGTATCGTACACTGTATCGCATTACATTTTGAGACTTTAATTGTTTCGGTGCATTTGACTGTATAGTAAGCGGTGTCAGATACATTTCGAGAATAATATTGTTTCTGTGCATATGACTGTATAGTAAACTGTATCACATACATTTCGAGAATAATATTGTTTCGGTACACGTGACCGTATCGCATACATTTCGAGACTATTGTTTCGATACATATGCCTGTGTCGCCAACTGTATCACATACAGTTCGATACGTATTATTGTGTTACATATGCCTGTGTTGTTCATAACTTATAAACACTCCAGATTGACGGTTTTCATGCTAAAAACTGATACATCTGTCGGCTTTAGGAAAAATACTACGTAAGCTGATTTTGCAGTGAAATATCTGATAACCCATAAAAACACGATATATAATCCTGCAAAAAGATAGTTAAGTCTAATTGTATGCATATAACCGAGTATTTTTAATCTCATAAAGTAATAATAGCAATTGAATATTATAAATACGAACACAGAGATTATCAAATCGAAATTGCGATTATTTATAAATTGCAACAATAAATTGTGTATGGAAATAAGGTGATGGAGGCTGTAACTCGACATAACAATAAACAGTCATTCATGCATGCATGTAGGAAAATCACAGAGCCTTTGTAACTCCGACAGACAATTATAAGTTATGCATGCATGAACAGTGGGCCTCTGAAATTCTGAAATGACAATACAAGGTTATGCATGCACAACATGGATATACCTCTTTGTAACTGAAAATAAAATAGTAAGTTGTGTATGTATAATGACCAAAGCGACTCTGTAACTGGAGAAAGACAATAGACGTTATGTATCCGTGAAGATCACTGGGCCTTTGTAACTGAAAAGACATTAATAAGGCATGCATGCTTGGAGACTACTAGCGAGACTTTGACACTTGGGGAAATATAATAGAAAATTATGCATACGTGAATGTCACTGAGCCTTTGTAACTATGGGCAGACAATAATAAGCTAGGCATACGTGAAAATCGCCGAGTTTTTATTACTATGGAAAGACAATAACAAGTTATGCTGGTAAGATCACTGTGCCTTTGTAACTAAAAGGGCAGTAGTAAGTTATGCTCCCGTGAACATCGGTGAGCCTATGCAACTAAAAAGACAATACTAAGTTATACTTCCGAGAAGATCACTGTGCCTTTGTAAATAAAAGGGCAGTAGTATAGTATGTTTCCGTGAAGTTCACTGTGCCTTTGTAACTAAAAGGGCAGTAGTATAGTATGCTTCCGTGAAGATCACTGTGCCTTTGTAAATAAAAGGGCAGTAGTATAGTATACTTCCGTGAAGATCACTGTGCCTTTGTAAATAAAAGGGCAGTAGTATGGTATGCTTCCGTGAAGTTCACTGTGCCTTTGTAACTAAAAGGGCAGTAGTAAGTTATACTTCCGTGAAGATCACTGAGCCTTAGTAACTAAAAGGACAATACTAAGTTATGCAGGTATGGAGATCTATGATCATTTGTAACTCTACAAAGACAATATGAAGTTATGTAACATGACGATTTTTTTTTTAGCCTTTGACAATATGGAAAGACAACAGTAAGTTATGCATACATGCAGATCACATAGCCTTTTTAACTGAAAAGACAATAGCAAGTTAGGCCTCCGTGAAGAACACTGAGCCTTTGTAACTAAAAAGACAATAGAAAGTTGTGCATGCATGAAGATCACAGAGCCTTAGTAAATTAAAAGACAATAGCCAGTTATGAACGTATGAAGACCAAATATCCTTTATAACTGAAAAGACAATAGTAACTTTTGCATGCAAGAAGACTACTGAGCGCTCGTTACAATGGAAACACAACATTCAAGATCACTGAGCCAATGTAACTCTAAATGGACAATATAACAAATAACGCATGTAAGAAAATACGCTAAACCATTATGGCCGGCTGTGTAACAATATGAAAACAGCTGACCAATGAAATGGCTTCACCGCAAAATATGATTGGAGGATTAAATCAAATGATAATCGAGGCTACCGTTGTCACTTATTTATTGTTGTGTAAACACTAAAGACTAGAGTGTCGGTTGCTCGAGGCACTGTTAAATGGGAGTGTCGGGAAGTTGGCAAGAGGGGTAATTTTATCTTTGCAAAGCGGTCCTCTGACGTCAGAACATTCGTGACAGTGGGGCTTTTACATGACGCCAAACACATTTTTAAATTGTGACGTTAGTAAAAAATCCATAATCTCGACCGTTTTGACGTCAGAGGACCGCATTCAATGCCCCTTTTTGGAACATTACGAGACTCCCATTATCTTCTGTTGTTAAATTATGGATGACTTAATCGCATAGAAGTAATTTACGTTAGACAAAAGAAATGACTGGACCTGTTTTAATTTTTCTTTACAGATAACATGTTGTAAATTTTTTGGCCACTCTAAATGTATCTGCGACTGGCTTAAGGTCATAGTGGCCTGGCTTGTTCTACACAACCAAGAGATGTGCGAGTCCGTCCCTGGAAGAGAACGGGAAGAAACTACGATCTACTGTATAGCCACATAGTCCCCAGTGTTGGAAAGATCAACAGCAAGATGACGATTGAAGATAACTACTACACTTTATTACTGACGGTTAACTAATTATAATGTAAAACTCCTCCTAATATTTAACGAGGCAGGGAGGCACACAAATACTCGGAAAGAGAGTCCATGTATGTGACATGATAAGATAAACTCTTCTCTGACTCTAATCAGAGCTTTCTAGCTTAAATACAAATCAACTCTATTAATATTATGACAACAGGAATGTGTCACTGACAACAAGTCCTAAAATGAATTTCATTATGTCATAAGAGCATCTCAATAATTATTAACGTACAATGGGTGCGTGAGAAGGGATGAGTAGTTTGTATGTAATTCAGAATTACATACATGAAACTTAAAACACAATCAGTTAATACATTGTTGTAATCCTACAATACAGATGTGTACATCTCAAATAAAGACAACTTAACTTTATCTAACAAAGCTAATAAATCATGAAACGTGTAAATAGAAAATATCTAAATTAAGAACAATTGAAGATGTAAGATCCAAATATCTTAAATACATATCGTATTCTACATATCATATTCTACAATGTGATTAGTGTGTTTGTTCTCTTTCCTTTCGGAAAGGGAAGTAATCCATCATTCTTCTTCTCAGTAAGCGGAAAGCACTGTCTCTTTAGAATGCCCAAATCATCTTGCGTTCTTCCTTTCCTTTTATACCTATGCTAATTGACAAGGTCAAGAAAATAGGCTTCAAAACATTATAAAGCCATGTTATCTGGAAGACGGCTCAGGGGCGTGGCTGTATTTGATTCATTTATAGAACTGATTTGTAGGAGACCCAGGTGTTTTCTGTCCGGAAATCAGGAGATTAACTTTGATAATTCCTCATATGACGTGGATTCAGTGGGAAACAATACGAGTTTATTTGACACAACACCTCGGTTGATATATCGTGCTGTTTTTTTCCTCGGGTTTTATTGAATTGGGACATAAACAAGTCTAAGCTCACTTTTAGGTTCGATTACAAGAAACAAACACCGAAAAACAAGTAAGACAGATACGTTCATCTACTGGTGATTTCCGCTTTAACCAAGGACACTCGACTGTTTATTGGCTCTATGCCTCTTCGGGTGATTGCGGTGTTTTCGTACATGCATTAACATACTTGTCTGGTTGTGCTGGTCGTTAATTACAGGAAACAATTTAATCTACTGATGATTTCGGCGTTTACCAATGACACGCGACTGTTTATTGGCTCTTTGCCTCTTTGGGCGATTGCGGTGTTTTCGTACATGCGTGAATATACTTGTCTGGTCGTACTGGCTGTTAAATATAGACAACAATTTCACCTACTGATGATTTCCGCTTTAACAAATGCAACTCAACTGTTTATTGGCTATAATCTTCTTCGGGCGATTGCGGTGTTCTCGTACATGCATGAATATACTTGTCTGGTTATACTGACTGTTAAATACAGACAACAGCATAACATTGTCAGAAATATTATTTGCTTTATCTGAATCTGAACATAAAACAATAAAATGATGCAGTGCAAAGTGAGGAAAGAACCAAAATATAGTTTATAAAAATATTATCAATTCTCTACACCTGGTTTATATAAATTAAACATGTTTTACTTAGTTTGGCAACAATTTCCTCTCTCTTAATAAATTGCTATTATTTATACCCGAGTGAAGATTTCCCCATCAGCGCGAGGAGAATTGGGTTCTCGATTTCATACAGAAATTAAGGTCTAGTTGGAACCATGTCTTGGTTTTGAGGAAAACATTTTCCTAAGCCCTTTATGACGCGGAATATAGGTCAAAGTATTATAAATGTATTTAGTTTTAGAAAACTCGGATACTCAAAATTACAAATTTGTTAATTCAATGGGTCGACTGATTCAGTAGTGTTTTACGTTGTGCTTGACACCACCACAACCATCAAATTTAAGGTGTTTTGCTACTGTTGGAAGGTTAATCCCCATCCAGTGCTTATGATGACAGCACTGTTGCTCTTCAAACCTACTTCCCTTAGCTAGGGGGCGATCCAATCACAGGGTACCATAGATATCGTATATGTAGAAAAGAAATAGGGCAAACACTCTTGGGTCGACCCAGCTTGTACCGTTGTGAAATTTAACCACGGTTATCCACTAATCACAGAAAATAAATGAATACCACCTGTTCGCACGAGACAAATAGTTCATCTTCAACTCCTAACACTGAACTGTGATGATAGTTATCTATACTTCTGAAACTTTCCTGGAAAACAGAAAACTTTTCGTTCTATCGTTTATTCAGCCAACGGACGAACTAAGCCACCAAGTAAACAAAGAGAATCTGTCGGAAGACATTTTGACACAGCAAGGCCTAACTTTACAAAGATTTGAAGTCATTATCATGAACTATTGTGGAAAAAAAGCAACGTTGTATGTAGGATGTGCCACTATCTGAAAGAAGTTTTATCAGTTCACCTTATATTTCAGCTACTAACAGACGACGTATTCATAAGGCAAAGTCCAAATACTTTCATTTAAACACGGTAGCTCTTGGGGCCTTATAACTTATATATATATACAATGTACATAAATGGAATGCAATATGGTAATATAAGATTATAAATATATATAAATGTTATATTTAAAATAAAATAAAAAAATAAATATATAGATAAATTTATATATTTTCTTTTTCATCCATTTCGTGTACATGCAAACAATTTACAGAGACTGACACCCACGCACGCTTACGCCCGTAAAGACGCACACCCTTGCAAATGCGCATACAGACTTTCGTTAAAAACATAACTGTTAAAACTATCAAAAACTATTAAAACTATATTAGTAGCTCGCTTTTGTATCTACATTGGTTTCAGAACATTCTCATAAACAACATCGCTGTAATCAAAAATGGGCATCACAATACAGTAACATGGTTGTGAGGCTAAATCTTTGTTAAGATAGGAAAGAATACCCCTTAACAATCCCATTCTTTGTCTAACTTTTTTGACGATTTAATCTAAATGTTGATCCCATGTCATAAGGCGATCGAAGCAGTAGACAATCATTTAGATTACCACGTAAAAATGTTTCTGTTCTGGGAATATCATCGTGGACACATAATTGCTATATGTGGGCTACAGTACTGGCACTGTCGATATGACTAGTAAATCAGAATTCCACGCGACAGACAATTTTATAGTGTTGATACAGATAAAACATATATTGCTTCGATCTGATAAAACGTTTCTTGTCCATGAGCTTAAATACCTCACCGGTTCGGAACGGATATTATTGGAAGTGATAACCGTACTGCTTAGTGGACACTGGATCCAAATCGTTATATCCGACCAAGTACCTACTTCTACTCTGGTCAGATAAACCGTTCGACCATATACCAGTAGTAATATATGGTCTTAGAAGAACTAAAGAATGATATCTAATGGAATATCATAATAGCCTAGCTCTGTACACAGTCTGTATTCACTCTGGTCATTCGAAGTGACCGTCAAATCTTTTGGTAAAGATCAATATTTCCCGAACAGCAAACACCAAACGAGATTAACATAGACAGACAGATTTTTCTTTCAGTAAAGATGGATATTATTTTTGAACAGAAATTGTTTGTTTTTACGTTAGACCTCACAAATGTTTGTTCGAGACTTTTCTCTAGTTGGTGGCTTCCGATACCATTTTTGGAATAAAAAAACGGGTTTTTTTTTGTGAACATCGTATATTTTATCTTCCCCAACTGTGCGACTATCAACATAACATGCTGTTAACAATAGCCAGGGGAACAACGAATCGACGATGGTCAAACGGAAATGAAATGGTTTTTCTGATCAAAGGTGGAATAAACAAGATCTCAGCTTCGCATCCGACTCATCATTTCTCAATTATACTTTTTATGTCCTTTTACTTTCATCCAAGTTTCTCAATTCGGATATCAACTTTGAGCGATCAACCACATCCAAGTCCAATCGTTTTTAGGCCACTTAATTCTCATCTTTGATTTCAGTTATTTCATTTGGAAGCTGATAACCTTTAGCGTAATGTATAAAAGAGTATTTTCTGCAAATGTTTGTTTATGCCGATGTTGTACCAGTTAGCTTGTAAGATGGTTCTGTCTATCTAGCCCAGTAATGCCCAAAGCCGCAGTGCACTGATCAAACGTTTGACGTCTACAATAACCGATAGAAGTTTCGTCAACCTCTTTAGAAGATTTGTTTTACAAGAATGATTTAAGAACACAGCTAATTTGGTAAATGTCAAGGTAACCATTAAAAAAATTAAAGGAGAATGCACGCGATATTACAGTGGGTTTTGTTCGTTTTTAAATACTATTTTAGCAACATAACAGTCCTCAGATTCAGAAACTGATTTATATAAAGCCACTTAATAAATTTTATAAACCGAAAGTGACGTACTTGGTGCAAGTGACATTCAAATAACAACACTATTCTATATGCTATAGCTACGATAAATCTATCATATCCTAGTCAAGTTTTTCACTGAATTTTTCTATCAGGAAGAATTATATTACCGTACAGGTTTGTACCAAATTATTCCAAGGAAAAACTAGAAGCCAGGGAGAGAGATTTAAGTAAAAGAACGGCAGATGCAGCAGTGTGTAGGCCTGGATGCGAACACATATCCTTATGGACATGTAATATATACAGTCAATATGCAGGCTTAGTTGCACGGAAGACAAGCATTAAAATATTGTAATGACCTGAAATGTCAGCTCGAATGAACTGAAAACGTAAAAATCACTACAAAAATGGCCTCAAAATTCAAAGGACATCTTAATTTAACAGGTTTTAGCATGAATGCGGAACTAATACTTATATCAGTAATCAATTTAGGCTATACGTCTTTCTCCCGTTGTTGACTAGCTGAACGCGAGGCAAAACTGCCCTGCCTTCTTACCGTCTGGCGTCCACACTTCGTGTTAGAATTATCAGAGCATTTTGTTCCGTTCCTAATAGAAATATAAGGTACATGAAAATGGCGTTCTTTTTAAACTTATTTTTGTAAGCTTTAAATGTGTAAACTCGCGATGAAGGTCCGTTACAAAATCGGGTGGAATGTTATTTAGCTTGTCAAATTATGCATTTACTGGCAAGTCTTTGTTTCTGATTTTTAACAGACACTGCCTTAAAAAACAAAATCTCTCATGAAACAGTGAAACCGAATTCTTTTTGCAATAACAAATAAATAATTTTCTCACCCAGGAACAACGCAGACAGGCATAATTCATGAAAGAAATGAGATAGCCACACGTTTAACAATGCAAAAGCATGCGATATGCTGTGGGTCACCTTCACCGCGTACGTCACTTCCGGATTGAATTATGTTAATTACTGGTTTAATGTTAATAAGTTCCTCAATCTGAGGCCTGAGGGATGTTATGTTACTAAAATGATATTTAAAAACGACCAAAACTCACTGTAATATCGCGCGCCTTCTCCTTTAAGTCTTTAAACATAAGGATAACTAAAGCATTCAAATAAATGAACACAAGTAATAAATCGCAATCTGAATGGATTAGTCATTGTTTCGACTGCTTTCATACTTTGTTTCACATGGTCAACTACAACACACACGGAATAACGACACCGCTCCGGTAGAGCATGGATTCGTTCACTCGTCTATAATATCACCATTCTCAGTGATTAATCACAAAATATATTATTTGTGTGGTATCGTATTTCATAGCGAACCTATGTTTTTCGAGAAGCGATTCCAAATTTAACAGAAAATATTAAAAGAGTGATGTTTTTTAACCGAAATTGCGTTTTTGCGAACTGGCAAAAACGAAATCGTATTCCAGAATCCCATACACACTTGCAAAAACAGTATAAATGGCAAATGGTCTTTGTTACAAAATAATTTTATTTATGTATATCAGCAAATACATTATCTTGTTATAATGTTTGTTTCCCATGCTAAAACGCTAAAGAAACGTTATAAAAAGAACGTGCAATTTCGCCTATAATGCGACTAGATTTGATATATCAATGTTGAAAAATCAGTCGACCTCGAAATTAGTTTCTGTCTTGGTGATAAGGTGCCCGCAAACGCTACTGAAAGTACTACTACATATATTGTGAGTGCAATACTGTGCAGTTAAAAGAGAGTTATCCAAAAAATAAAGATGACGCATTTATTTCAATGGTAAATCGAATTCCACCAAACAAATATTGAAATTCACTTTGAATTGGATTGAAATCATACATGCAAGCTTTCTAGGAGACACAAACCTAGGAATATGCTCTTGTAACATAAATATATCTGTAGGAATTGCGCTATCAGTCATGTGTATGAACCATGCTGCTTGGGGTCAGTTTCAGACAGCAATAAGACAGCATTGGTATTGATCATTTGGGCATCTATTACTGTTATATAATTTTAAACAAAACGTCCACCTTTATGACCTTGACATGCTCTTTTTCAAGCGATTGTTTATTTTTTGCATTATAATACCAGCTGTCTGCTATTTTCTTTTTTCATTTTGGTCTTTCGACAGATTTAGCTGTTGTTGCGATGTAAACCTCTTTTATGGTTTTCTCGGTGACACGAAGTCGAATTCATAGTAACCTTGACTGAAAGCCGTAACTCCAATGTCCAGGTGATACAGATGACGATAAATAGCACCATTTTTTTTTAAGCTTACATGAGTGCTCCGATATTTTTATGACAATTTTAAAATCAAGTTTCATAAAAGTGCATTTGGCTGCAGAACGTCTGGTCAGCATTCTATCGAGATTTCTAGATTTCTGTGTCGTATTGGCCAAGTATGTTGGTCGATTGGAATTTGAGACCTCAATAGGAAATAAGACTAACACTATACACGGACATTACAGAAATCTGACGCTATAAGAATCCAAGAAAAGTCATGTGTTCGCTGATCGAGGCTCATTGGAACATTTCCAGACAAATAGCCATCTCCAGTTTTCTCCTCTTTGATCGAATAATCCATTTAATCTCCGTTCGACCACCTGGTCATTGCTTGTTGGCCAATAATTGATTAAGTATTCTGTAAAGTTTCGATTTTTTATGGAATAGAGATTTGCTTTGTGGATGTTTGACTTGTGTGTCTACCTTTAGTGGCTGTCATCGTTACCCAATGTTATATACTTGAGTTGGCCTTGTCCACAAAGTTCATAACCGGTGCCCGCCTTATGGCTAACGGTAATTTGTACAGAGTGTAGAAATAATGTTAAAACACATTTTATATATGTACGGGTGTAAAGTACTGTTAAATACACCATCTTCATTAAACTGAAATATGCTTTACATAACCATCTGGTTCTTTACGTACATATGCCTATCAGTAAAACAGTTTTGGCTTGAAAACATACAACGATACTTACACTAAATAACAGCTGTTTGATGATGCATTGGCGAATTTATCTATTTTTTATTTCTGTATAAAACCGATTATTTTATGTGCAAAAGTTTTTGTTTTTTTTGTAAATTAGTATCAAATGATTGTCTTTATTTTGTTGATAGTCAAACGGAGTAGTTAAGGGATAGTATGATTTGACAATCAAGCAACTTGGTTACTCATAGGGTTAGGACTTGTGTGGGGTAACCGTAACAGTATAATATAGTCAAACTTAGTTTTTATGAGATAGTATGATTTGACAATCAAGCAACTTGGTTACTCATATGGGTTAAGACTTGTGTGGGGCAACGGTAACAGTATAATATAGTCAAACTTAGTAGTTATGAGATAGTATGATTTGACAATCAACCAACTTGGTTACTC
>JARFOD010074720.1:0-21103 GCA_031763545.1 Mopalia muscosa
TTTCTACTTTCAGAATTGAAGATAACACCAGATACAAACCTGGAAGATAATACAATATTTAAAGATAAGGTGGTTCTTCCTCTACCAAGAAAAAAAAAGGGTTCAGATAAGGAGTAATTTGAGACGAATCCCAACTGTTTTTTTGTCAACAAGATGGCGACCATTCTGAATGCCTTTGATAAGCCGCCCTCACAGAATGTAGTCACAGTATTACTGCTGGGTGTTCAGGGTATAGGAAAACAGGCTTTGGCCCAAAGCTTAGTGGATACTGATACACCGTTTTCTTTGCAAATTAGGACAGCATCAACATTTCCTCTTCCGGCGGATACAGAAGAGACACGGCCAAACATTGATTTCATTTGTTTCATGATTGATCTGAGGCACAAGAACAGTATGAAGTTTATAGATTCCTGTTTACAACAAGTAGACGTGGACTATTTTCTCGGGCGTTCTTGTCTGGTAGCAATGCAAGGAGATAATCCCTTACACAATATCATCGAGGAAGAATCTATTGAAGATTTGGCAACAAAATACAGTCTTCCAATGTTGTTCTTTCAGTCTGAAGACAAGACAGAGTTATCTCACCATGCCAACAGAATTATACAGTTTTGTTTGATTTCATCCGGGTTTAAAAGACATGTGACACCTGCCGTGATTGAAACGACGAAAGATTATGGCTTTTCTTCCCTTGTTTAGAGTACAAAGTGTGTAGCATTTTTACCCAAAATATGAACAAAAGATCTCTGTTAAAAAGTAAAGTCAGCTCACCACACAAATATGTTGAACATTGACCCATTAGTGCTCGAAACACAAGATTTAAACCCATAATGACAGGTGATTGTTGGAGACTTGTTTAGTCATAAAATCATTTGTTTCCAGTTGCATCAAGGCAGATTGTCCATTGCATGCAGTGATGTGAGTGGATTATCCTTAAATATGGTGTTGAACCCCACTCAGACAACTCAAATCAGAATTGTTGAACCATATAATGGATTAGATTGATTGATTTAAAAACAAAAATAGTTCTAAGTCAATGTTCTGTTTATGTTGCTTTTTCAGACTTTAGAATAAAATTATAACTCTTGTGAAAAATGGTTATTCAATATTTTGGTTTAATTTAAATCCTTATATGGATGATATTTAGGAGTCGTATGACCAATAGTAAGTCACTTCCCCTGGCTTAGTGGTTAGCTGGTCTGCTTATTAACCCTACTTCAAAATACTCCTTTGGGAGCCCCACTGTCACCATCAGTCATAGGTGTCACTTGCTCTGGACAGCAATTGTTCGGGTGGTTTTTACAAGGTTTCCTTTCGGTTTTCCACTGTATGTAAGCAAGGAAAAGAGCGAAATTGGCAAGCTGTATTCATATAAGTGGAATACCCTTGAGTAGGAAGTTAAATCCTATGCAATAATGCTGACAGTAATATCTCCCTCTTGAGGAGAACCTGCTGCTGTGATTAGCTTGTCTGATTACTGATCCTCCTTCAATGTATGGCTGACAGGTTTTGAGTCCCCTTGTTGATGTCAATGTATATGAGAAAGGCTCCAGCCATACTGGGTTCCAAGATATGATTACAGAGTGTAGTCCCTTTGAGAAATAACATGAGCACTTTAGGACAAAGAATGGCGAATCCACAATTTTAAACATGGCCATTATAGGTACTGCCGCAATTGTGCAAACTAAGAGATAAATATTAATAAAGTATCTCTGATCGATACGTTTTTAGATACACTAATGACTATACACAATGACTTGTATTTTATCTATCTGCAATCTTTCTTTTCTGGCGGTTTTTAATATTAACTTTCCAAAGGGAGACTGTCACTAGCTTAAACTCAGGTGAGAAATTAAAATAAAACTTTATTTAAACATCAGGAAGGTAGGAGTTAGATTATTGTGTCCAAAATAAGAAAATCATAGAAAAACAGATTACGTTTATGAGAGGCCAGTAATAGCAACAGATCAATGTCCATCTGTGCTAGACTAGCAGTTGATAGATTAGTACTAGTTTGCTTGTGTAAGTCACATTAATACTTATTTTTACACCTTTACACACATAGATGGTGATTGTTTCTCCAGGAGTTAATCACCTAAAACCTACACAAATCCATACGCGGGCTAATTAGTAATTACCCTCCAAAAATGGACACACATTAGCCCAGTGATTGTTGTCGAGGATTCTGGTAGGCAGTCACGTGGTCACAGTATTATAGCAGGTACTCTGTTGGTCTCACATGCTTAGGAGTAATATATAGGCACAGTCCCAGCAACTTATTCAGAAAAAAAAGACAAGACTAGTTACCCTAGTTCTGGCTAACAAATTACTTCTGTATTGAATGCTTTTTGAGTATGCTGTTTTACTAATGCATTGAAAAAGTTGTAGTGTAAGTACAGTCATGTCACTAATAAATAAATCTGTGAATAATCAATCAACAAATGAATCCATCAGTTACAGGACTCCTCCAAGATTGGATTTGTTTGATTGAGGTTTTACATCTTAAATGTTGCTTGATTGTTTAAATGATTGGTCTTTAATGTCTTGCTCAAGAGTATTTCACGTATATGACCACAAGGCTCCTTGCCTGATTATGATGGAAAATTGTGAAAAAACTGCTGCGATTGACGGAGCCACATCATGTGACTCTCATATACCTGAGGGATGACAGTCTCGATCCTGTGAAAGGTAAATTGAAGTAGGATTAGTAAGTGCAAAAGCTATCATTAAGCCATGGGCATATGTTGGTTGAGGTGCTGAATCTTTGAAACCTAATATTTGTAAACTCTTCACCTCATTGGCTATAGAATTACTGTTACACCAATTAAGAATCGTCTTCAGAAACATTATTTCTATTATATTTAAACAATGCTGTTACAATTGTCCTTGAAAAGTACCCATTTACTCTATTTACCAAAAAGGGTCAATGAGTTATTACAGGTCACAATTGTCATCCCAATAAATATATGATTGTCAGCTAATAGGATAAGCTGAAAAAAAATCCAAAGAAAATCCACATATTTTAGCACTGGATAAGATTTATTTAGCAACTTATGCCAATTTACAATTTCAAAATATGCATATTATTCACATTTTCATTTTGGAAAGGAAATGTAATTGTGTTAAATTTTCCATTTACAGCTAATTCTGAAATAACTCGGAGAAAAATATAAACTAGATAAAAATCTTGTGAATGTAGTGCTAGAAAAATCTAGATTTTTTTTTTTTACATATATGTAACCATTTTAGACCACAGGTTAACGTCATTTGGTGTTTGCCACTAATGGGAAAGACTGAAAGCCAAAATAAATGAAAGTCAGGTAGGATGAAAATAGATACATATTCTTGTTTTTTATTTTTACCCAATATTATGACTGACTTAATTTCTAACACATGTAGGTACATGTAGTGCTGTAAAAAGACTGCAAGAATATTGATACATAAACAAATTTATAAAATGAGCACTATAATAAACTGCCCCATTAATCATTTCACAAGTTCATCTCACTTCTCTAGTTTTCTGTGTAGATGTGCTTTATATTTACCATGTCTATAATTACTTCACAATCTGGTCACTGGTTACATCTGGGTTTTTGGTGACAGTGAATGTTGGCATGTACAATGCCACCTACATGTGTGTATTGAGCAAGTTGTATCTGTTGACACCACAGAAATATTGTTCAAAAGATTTGTGGCCATTTTTTTTGTGAACAATAGTTATATGACTTTAAGGATTAGACCACCAATAAAATTTGCGGATTAAACCAATTAAATTGAATTCTAGACCACAAATTAACAGGTGCTTTATTCATCCTTCAGTCATCTAGGTCTGATAAATACTGCCTAGATTGTCAATGATCATAGTTAAGATATTTCATCACTCTGGCTTCAGTTGTTCCACACTTGCAGTTGGCAGTAAAGCCACGATGGAGATCCTTTATAAGTATAGACAAACCCATGATCTTTCAAATGTTCAAAAAGCACTGGTAAAAATATCTTTATTAATAATCCCTGTATCTTTTGTTTATTATTGGGTTGCACAAAGCTTTATAAGTCGAGTACCTGAAAAACAAGTCAATGTTGTCTCTTATTCATGGATAGGTGTTTAAAACCATGCCAAAGGGTTTTACAGCTATGTACATGTCATCCAAGAACACAACCATGAAGTGGGGAGTTTTCTTCTCTGTTGGAAAGTTAATTTTCCTCCATTGCTATGTGAAGTCAGTATGAGTAAGTTGTAAACATACTGCCCATAAACAGAGAGCATACTGTCTGTGTTCTACACTCAATCTTCTCTCTGATATAAGTACAAATAGGCAAGGTCCTTCGGAGGGTTGGCCGACAGAGCTACTTTAGCATCATTAAATATGACCCATTGTCCGTTTTTCAAGATATGACAAACGTAATGTCCAACCAAACTGGAGGTTCCCATATGGCTGATAAAACCAACCAGGCGATATTCTGAAACAAGATAGAAAGGCAAAAGTAGATCATTGGTTTAAACTTTTTATCCTTTTCATAAGTGCTACTTTTTTGTGTTTCTACTTGGTACGCGAAAAAAAAAAAATATAGGTGAAAAGAAAAATTTGTTCAAACATAAGGTATCGCTATGGGAATTTTTGTGTCTGGAAATGGCCCTTTTCTGTACATGCATGCATGGGTGCACCAGGGATCACTTTATATTGACTTGTGGCCAGAATTGTGAGTTAGTTCCCAAGGATTGTCGTTTACACATCACCATGGCACTGAATCAGTCCTCCATACTAGATGGCTGTATTATAGCTTGTTTATGTCAGATTTTAAATTTAAGAGCTACTTAATGGATACCATGGCTATCAAACATTGTTTTACAGAGAATCAAGTGATTAATGACTTTTATCAGCTTGGTACACAGGCATACATTTCACGGCATGGCGTATGGCTGAGAAATGACTTACTTCCAAGGCCATCCCTGTAGTTACCTCTCCCTTGATTGGCTGGTGCTTCGTCTGTTTCCATTGGCTGATCCAATTCACCAGAGTGACTGAATATCCAATCAGCAGCTCTCTCTACATTATTATCCTTTAAATAAAGAAAATATGTCTATCAGTATTATATGTACATATATATATTAATTAAGAAACCAACCAGTCTTTAACACAGCAAAATACCCCAAATAACAAATCTATATCTGACATGAAGTCAGCAAATGTTATCTGTACATGACCTCAATTAATTAGTACAGGACGAAATTTGATTGGTCAACATTTGAACAGACAGAGGATTTAAAATATTCTGTTTTCTACTCTGTTAAATACAGGAAGAAGCAAGTTTATTTCTAAAGACTCCAGTTACACTATTGGGTTCCCTTTTATTTTTAACACTATATATATTCCAGCTCAGTTTGAAGCTAGTGTAAGCTTGCTGTAGTTTCAAATTGTACAAAAATGCATCTATATTTTAGCTAACTCTGAAGTGATCATTAAGCTAGGACTTCTTGTAGTTCTGCATTCTAAACCATCAATGTTTGATCTAACTACGTAGCCATTATGAGATTACCACTTGTAGTAAAGTAGTTTATGCTATCTATATATCAGCTTGCTATGAAGTCTAGTCATATAAGGCTGCAGTATAGACGCTGTTTAAACAAACTGAACGATATAGGATATTCTCTTAATATTTTTTATTTGTTTGTTTGATTGGTGTTCAACGTCGTACTCAAGGGTATTTCACTTATATGAGGACGGATTGCCCACTTCACACTGCACACAGCCTTATTACGGTGGAAAACCGAGAGGAAACCTAGTAACCTGCACTGTACCCGCACAACCAAGCAAACCACTGACTTACTGCCGCAGACCTCTTTAAATTTAAAAAAAAACAAAGTATGATATTATACTGATAACTAAACCTACAGTTGCTTTGAGAGCTTTAGTAGCCTGTTCAATAGTAAACCCCATGGAGACAATCATGGCGACACCTTCTTCATTCACTGTGAATGGCTGGGAGGTCTTCTGAGGCAGTTGGAGTGGCACCTCAAAATCTAACAAAGATATTACAAAAAAATAATAATTAACAAGGTAAAAGAAACTGAGCTCAGACATACATTTGTTAATTGTTGGTTGGTTTGTTTGTTTATTTGATTCAATTGGGTTTTAGGTCACACTCAATGGTATTTCACTTATTTGACAACTGATTGTCCACTTCACACTGTTCTTTGCCAAATATTGGTGGAAAATTAAGAGAATACCTTGTCAAAGCCAGCCCTACAATTGCCAGAGCCACATCATGCGACTCACTCATATACCGGAGGGTCCACAGACAGATTTGATTCTGTGGATGGTACATTGAAGTAGGATTAGTAAGCGCACATACTTAATCACTTAGCCATGGCTGCTGTTTATTTTTGGGTGTTGTACTCAATGGTATTGAGTGAACGGTACAGGAGGATGAGAAGTCTGATAAACTAACCACAGAACAACAAGTCTCAATTTAGCACTGGAATATTTAAGTACAGGTCTAAAACATGTCAGACAACATCTAATTATATTTATGACTCATGCACTCCAATCAACAGGCTGGCATTTAATGAATGAATAAAACCATTTGAATAGATGTACCTGGATCAGCCATATGCTCCATGACCCAGTTCATAGCTGCCTCAACACCAGTGTTCTTCGTATGGTACACAGCTTTACGACAACCTTCTAATGCAAATCCCATCTCGGACAGCTGAGTTACAACACTTTCATCTATTTGAATCTCTAAGAATAAAAAAAAAAAAACCTCATAGCGAAAGACAAAAACCAACACAGCAATAAGTTAAATACATGTTAATTCATTTTTCTCATTTTCTGAAAGAAAACCAAAAAGAACAAAAAACATAAACCAAGCGAACATAACAATATAGAAGCACAGCTTTTGTAACTTACAAATATGTACAGAAATAAAAATCCCATTTTTGTTTCTGCATTTTTCTAAAACATTTATACAGATTGATGCTTTTCTTCACCCTGAATTCAGTTTGCTAGCTTTGTTGTTATTTACTTATGTCCCTTTGGGAATGGTTTAGCCGTATGCCTTATCTTTTGTACCTGGTGGTTGCTGTGTATTTTCGACTGGTAGTTCTTCCTCCCCTGGTCGGAGTCCCTGAGCCCTCAATGCTGTCAGGTCTAGCGTGTCAGGAATGTCTATTGATACGTCTGCAAAAGAGTACATGTATAAATGGTCAAAACATTCTTCTGATAATAAACTATAAACTTTCAGAGATTAATCAAACAGATTCAGGGATTTCTATGAATCATCTCATGTAACAAACTCTCAGAGACAATTTTTTAAATAAATCTTAATCTGTGTTCTTAAGGATAAAAGGGCAAAAGGAAGCACCCTCCCAACTGTCTGCTAAAAAATATGTCAAAGACAAAATAAATATAAGCTTTCTCAGTATGAATGATGTTAACTGAATTCGCTAGGTTTTAATCATATTTCCCTGCAGGCAAAATGCTTCATTAAATTCTCAAATAGTTTGGCAACAATCCTATTTGGCCACTTTGTCCAGAACTGTCTAATTTTTTTAATTATAGAATAACACCATGGCAGTTTTCCTTTATTGTGTATGGTAAAGACTTTCAATGCTAAATATAAACACTGATCAATGTGAACAAATGAGAGTCCCCATGATAAAGGTTGTCTCATTACAATTACTGCATGTATATCCTCTTACCTAATTTTTTCGGAACCCAATCTTCTCCAAGAGTAAATTTTTTTAAATGAACCATCAAAAAATCTGGGAAAGATGATAGCCTTGTTGACCTGTAGCAAAAGTGTACCTTGTCTCATTTACTCACAAGAAATTTATTTTAGGTAGGTCTATTTTAATCAAATTCATGAAATTAAATTCTCTTTGAAACATAGCCATTCCTTTCAAAGCCTTGAAAAAAGACAATAAATAGAATAGTCTGTCATTAAAGGGTTTTACTTTATTCTCATTTTGGGATAACACTTCCTTAAGAACAGATTCTAGTTTAGAAAATTGTGCGAGTTGAAACCCTGATAGGATTGAACATTGGACCCTTGGGATGTAATTAGCATTAGTTAAAAAGTTCTACATTCCTCAGCTAATTGACCAGGATCAGGAAAAACCTTTAAAGTTGCAAGTCAAATTTTGTTCATTATGGCTTACCTTTGAGCTTTACACTTGGCTTGTAAAGCTGAGCTATAGAAGTCATCAACAATTTCCACACCAGCAAAAGCTTCAATACAAGACTGGAGTGCAATCTTTGGACGGACTATTTCTGAGGGATCTCTGCAATTAATAAGCAATGTATAAACAAAGATGTGGGTGAGAAAGGTTCACTTAAAACACATTTGTCCATGGAAAAAAAGAGACCCATAAAAACAGTAAAATTTCTAGAAAGTATTAACCGGTAACTTTTACCTGGGATGAGAATGTAGCGGCATTAGAAATGCTGCTACACTTAATATCAGCGAACTGTGAATTTGTTTGTTGGCTAGCTTTGTTCCAATCGACCCAGTGGACTTGTTGCTCAGTAGTCTAGGGAGTGTCAGTTAGGACTAGCTTGGCCAACTGAGCAGACTTCATATGTTTGACCAATACACCCAATGTTTTGTTTGGAATGAGCTAGCCAAGTAACACATTCACGGTTCGCCGATTCAAAGGGTAGATGCATTTCTAATCCCTCTACATACTCATCCCAGCTTTTACATCTCAAGGCCAGAGGAGCTTGATGTTGGGTAAATTGAATTGTGATTAAATTAGGTCCTAGTGGATTGTAATGAAGGCAAAACAGTACTTTTATAGGAATTGTCAAATCTTAACCTGATCAAAAGAATACAAGGCTAGACAAAATTTTTTGTTGGATGAATTTGCAATTCTTGCACAGTTTTAAACTGAATATGCAAAAGTAGTTCAATCTATCCTACTTTATGCAAGTTGGTTTGATTGATTGGTATTTAACGTCGTATTTCACTTATATGATGATGGATTGTCCACTTCAAACTGCACCTAGCTTTATTACAGTGGAAAACCCTGCGATTGCCAGAGCTACAACATGTGACTCGCTCATATACCTGATGGTCTACAAGCGACCTCGATCTGGTGAATGGTACACCAAAGCAGGTTCAGTTTAGTAAGTGCACAAAGCCATGGCCGCGGGCTCTTTAGGCAAGTAAGTTAAAGCACCCCAAATTGGCCCAAAGCAATTTTAAGTATCATTTTTATAAATTATTTCACTTTTTTTTTTCATTTTGACAAAAAAAAACAACAATCTTACATTTTCTTGGATTCAGCAGCAAATTGTTGTTTCTTGGCCTCATACGCTAAAACAGCATCTGTCAGAAAGAGAAGAGTAGGGATTTCTCTCAAATGACATCATAAGACGCATTAATTATAAAACATGAATTGTTTTTCTGTGATGCAAATCTAATATTCATTCAGTTTTCAGCAATTTCAGTCTAACATCGCATAACACAGAAAGGCTTATGGCTCTAAACTTAACATAATTGAATAATGTTGCTAAAACATAAGATTTATACAACAAGAAGACCTACAAAATCTGCTAATTAAAACCGATTAATAGGATAACCAAATGGTATATAAGCAGACAGTCACTACACACCTTTATTTATAGCAGCCTCCAGTGGTATAGGTAATGATAGAATCATGTCAGAACGGTAGGTATACCTCACTTTACCACTGCCTCCACACTGTACTCGTTCCTCAACCTCATATTTAAAACAGTCACATGGATTATCACGCCCATAACTGTTTCTCTGTAACAAACAATTGTATCTACTGATTTTCTGGGCATAGAGCATTGCACTTCAATTATATCACATCAGGTTGTCCAGTTCTCACAATGCCTTATTTAAACATGGTGAAAATTGATAGAAAACCTAGTAAAAACCACATCCTGTGACCTCCTCATATACCCGAGGTCGACAGAGGGACTTTCAGCAACATAGCTGAGATGTTTGGGAGATTGTTACAAAGTCCCACTTGCACAAAGAAACCTTATAACAATAGTTGAAAATTAGTATGGCTAGGTGAGAGGCATTGAAAGGAAAATCTTCCAGAAGGTATTGCCTGGTACGTGTTCTTGAAGTAAGTTACATTTTCTACAGGGAATCTAACTTGAACTTGACCTCATTTTTTCATTTGTCTCTACAGACAGATGCCCTACCTCAATCAAATTGGTCATGTGGAGAAAGAATTCCTGCGCATCTTGTTGTCGTTTAGTGGAGAATTCCGGATGACCTCTCCCCACCAGAGATTTGAACATCTGAGGACGTATACCATGCTGAAAACAGACCAATAACAACTATGTTTAAGATCATACAATACACATTCATAGTCCAAAGGGTTATCTATTTAAGGTCTTTTGGGACACCTTGGGTTCAAGATGCACAACTGTTTAAAAGTTAAACATTCAAATTTTCTGATTTTTAAAAAAATTTAAATTCAAATTTTATATAGGTCAATTTGAGCTTTTTTGTTTCAATGAGCAAATAAATGACAAAGCATCAGGAAGCATCCTCTTGACTGCCCACAGCAGAAACTTGGGAACTGTCAACAAGCACCTGCAGAGGGTTACCCTACCTGTGACTTTTCTTCAGATCCTTCCTGTGGCTGTTTAGAATAATCACCTGACAATAAACCATGACCAAACTTTGCCCTGAAATTATCATAGGAATAGGAGACATTAAGATTGATTGATGTCTAACAAGTAAAAGTGTATTATTTCACATGATACGGTGTCAGTTTCCGCCTCAAAGGGGATATACTACAGATATCAAACTCAGTTATGATTTAGAAGGTATGCATAAATTTCTGTAATATTTATTTATTTAAATATATTAATTCATGTTCATCAATAATTAAATATCCCACCAAAAAAAAAAAAAAAAACAAAAAAAAAAAAATGAGAGTAGTGTAAGTGATTTACTTATTTCATACTCATTACTATCTGTGACCATCAATAAATGGCATCTTCAGTAAAACTAAGGAAATAGACATCCACTTACTGGCTCGGTACAAAAAAGCCAACACGAAATAGAAAAAATTGAGAGCTAGCTGACGTTAGAAGTCATTCTTCAATAAACATTAATATGCAACAGTATATAGCTACAAGTGGGACAAGTATAAATACTGTAAGTAGTGGTTCAAGTATTTGGTACACAACAAAAGAAAATGTGAAGTAAAAGTTACATTATGTTATTTTGCCTTGAAAACAAAATTCCCCCATGACTCAAGACTCACATTTGTGTGGTGAAGTCAGAAGTAGGTTCATTAGGTGCAGCTTCAAATATCCTCTCGGCTGCATCTGCATATCTGTGAAATCAAAAATAATCACCATTAATGCTCAGTTCAAAGAAAGTTACTTGCTTCCTCTTATCCCCAATATCAAATAATTCTACTTTATAATTCTGAATGGAATATTTTTACCTAAAGATAGGTTAAATTTTTTCCAACTTGAAAATATCCAATATTGAGCAGTTCGCTTTCAATAATGAATTATTCTGCTTCAATTTTGAACACTTTTGCAACTTGAAAATGGTACATATTGAATATTTTTGCTTCAATAAAGAATATTTATACGCTGGTATTGAACTTCTTTTTTAACTTCAATATTGAATATTTCTGGTGAATTGGCCCTTGTTTGTTTGAATGGTATATGTATCCCCCTTGTGAGCCACATTGGTGAGTGGAATTACGATACATGTTATAAAGGTGGTATC
Source organism: Mopalia muscosa (assembly GCA_031763545.1). Classification (NCBI taxonomy): domain Eukaryota; kingdom Metazoa; phylum Mollusca; class Polyplacophora; order Chitonida; family Mopaliidae; genus Mopalia; species Mopalia muscosa. Next base: position 11,734 of record JARFOD010074720.1, read on the forward strand.
AACCCTGGTTTGCCCTCATGTCTCTCTTGAGAAATGTTGCAGTGGGAGTGAAGAAAACTCAACAAAAGTAAAGGTTTACATTGTTCTAAAGCAAAACAAAAAGTAAAAAAAGTGTGCACTTACTGAGTTTTGAAGTTAGGTAATGTGAAGAGGACCTGCATGACTGAGTTCATATAACAGCTGTTGCCTAGATTCCTAATGCCTGTGAGTCCTGGACCGTAAGCCGGAGTGAGTTTACTTCCTGCCTCTTGTATAACATCCCATTCACCTATCTTCTGGTTTAAATCTATCTCCATCTCTAACATTGTCTTCTCAGTCTAAAACAACATGTACATAGAAATTTAAACTAAGTGACTTCTTTGAGCCAACAATTTTTGAAAAAGAACATAATATTTTCCCATCAATATTTGAACAAACAAAAATTTTTGTGAATTAAATTATTTATTTATTCAAACCAATTGCAACAAACAATGACAAGACTGGACAACCAGTGGAGAAAATTAAAGGTGACCACAAACAAAATAGTTTTATTGCTGCCAATTTGGAGACAGCAATGATAACAGGAACTTCCTTATTATCATTGTGCTCTCCTAATTGGAAGTGCGAAGCCAATCGGCAGGTGGATGAAAATGTGACACAGAAGCCTATCAAAAAAACGGAGCTTCAAGAAACAGGTTGCATGCCTCCTTGGTTCCAATAAAATCTTAAAAAGCACCATAACTTTTTGAAAAATCATTTTTCAACAATGAATATAACAGTAGGGGCACCCTATCAGAATAGGTACAGAAAATTGTAATTGTCTGCAAATCGGCAAGACAAGAATCAAGAAGAGTACAGGACAGGAATAATAAGACAAACAGTGGTAATCTACAAAGGAAGACATCATAAGTTATTGGCTACCCAGAGACACAGCAAGTTTCCACCCTGACCTCCCACAATAAACTGTGAAACACAAAACAGCAAACCTTTTGCATAGCTGATATGTTAATACCCCAGTGAGCCAAATGGATAGCTAGATTTGGATCTTCAACCATATCATCCTCGTCATAAGAAAACACATCTGAAAACAAAACAAATTAACAAAATTATTGCTTACTACATAGGTTACATGAAGACTAAAATATGTTTACAAAAATGGTTTTAGTTTTAAATACTTTCTAGCTACAGCTGATTTTAAATATTTTCAAACCATAACTGTGTTATCGTTTGTTTGTTTGGATTAAATACTACAATAAAGATTATCTCACCCAGAAGATGGTGTACCATCCAAATAGGTGAAGGAAACCACCCTGAACATTATTGTTGGCAGTCACAATAATGACAGGACAAGACAATTACAGAACAAGTACAAAGACATCACTTAGAGATTTGCTTTGCTCAGAACACTCTGAGGTTTTGTGCTTCATGGACTGCTGATGTTTATCATATCAGACAGGAGCTTATCCTTTTTTTTCTACCATGATTCCTGCAAGGTAACGATAGTTTTTCATCAGTTTGATGATTGGGGGTGTATACAAATGAAATATACCCACAAGCCTATCAACAACACGGACGACACTGACAGTAAGATCAGTCGTAAATAACCTATTGAAAAACTGAGTGACCCAAGAGAGTTGCCCATAAACACAGAGACCAAAGTTTTAATCCTAGCTCAGGTTTGTTCAGTTGACTTTTAATTGTAAAACCAAAGTATACTAGGTAAACATTATAATTTAAATCAGAATTACACTTAATTTACCTGATAGAACTTACCTGCGCCATCTGGTGTGATGGTCCCTAGTTTGACAGCCAATGGATATTTTGTTTTAGCATAAGCATCTACAGCATGGTTATTGCCTCCTGATCCATCAAAGAATTTCCTCCCACAGAGAATGGAGCCATCAGTTAGGTTAAGCCATAGGTTGTTAGTCAAGTCACACTGTTCACATTTCCAGCCAGTAGGGGGTATCTTTTTGCCATTATTTAATTGTTGGAGATTAGCTGCGTACCTGAAAACAATACCATACAATCAACCTACAGTTTGAAGTAGAATAGAGTTAAGGTAATGCATAGAAATAAACAAAAAAATGCTGTTTTGAAGCATAAACATAAAAAACTACTTACGTAAAATAATAAATGGTAAATGGTGAAAATAATAATGAAAAATGTTGAATTAACTGTCATATGGAATATGCAGTGATCGTGGAAGTAAACTAGTTTTAAATTTTACTAAAAATTTTTATTATGTTGTTCTTTACATGGTGAATAAGTGAGGCAGCTTCAGACAAATTGGTCAAACCTTTAAGTACAGTGCATAAGAAACTTTAAAAAGACATTCTCACTTTGAAATGATCCGTTTTTCCCCATCCCATGTTCCTGCCATAGCCGCAGCCTCTTCTAATTTCCAAGCATCTTCAGCTGCTAGAATGCCTGTCACTGATAGTGTTACCTAGAGGGAAAAAAAGCTAATTAACAGCTGGAATTTTAAGTCAATCTCTTAAAAACATCATTCATGTAATAAACCTGTTCCTCACTATATTTCTTTGTTTATTTGAGGTTTTATAACAGTTTATGATTATTTCAATGACACAATATTATGTCAAGTCAACCAAAGGAAAACCACCACTCAACCTTATTGACACAGACCAATAACAAATGATGTGCCTCAGATGAATCAGTGATTCAATAAGTATGTTTGTTTGTTTGATTGGGGTTTAACGTTGTACTCAAGGGTGTTTCACCTATATGACGATGTAGGTATGTAAATGTCCAGTGTAAGATAACACCAGAAATAGCTTTGTGTTGTCCATTGCGTAGAGGGGCACCAGAGCATCCACTTACTACCCTCTAATAAATGTACAGGACTATTAACATAATTAAGTAGAATATATGTGCTTTTTGGAGAATCTCATTCCCCACAATATCTTTGTTTTATTGTATTCTAATGGTTTCTGCCAAAATATTGCCAGGTTTAAACTGTTGTATGAATACAATTGATAAGCATTTTCATCATCATGGACATGTATCTTCAATGAAATGTTCCCTCAATTCTTTTAATTATAATATTATAAATTGAATACATAATTTGTTACAAACTGATAAAGAAACAAAAGATAAAAAACTTAGCTTAAATTGTGGTGTCTCATCGTTTATAATAAAATACTTTACCAACAAATAAATATGAATAAAAAAATTATAGCAGCATAGTCAAGACAAGTATTTACCATGTCAGGCAGATCTCCAGAAGGAAAAGGAATTTCATCCCAACCAGGTAAAACCACAATGGAAGTCGTCTCTTCAAATTTATATTTTTTCTCGTCAACATTAAATCCTCCTTCCATTCCTAGAACAGAAAAATAATAAACGAATAGTTCTCATTTTTGCTGTTACACTTTAAATCTAACATTAAGGCCTGCGTATCACACTAACAACATAACTTGCCTTTATATAGAGAAAATACACCAACTAAGAACTAATAAAGCAGTTAAGACTGAATAATGAGTGCTTGATCTTACATTGATTTATTATCATAAATGATTAGCTAGACTGCGGTTGATGTCATTTAAGATACAAATTTGTCCTAAGAAATTTCAGGTAAAAGTGCTCTTGTCTGTTATAATAGCAAAAGTCGTTCAACTGTGATGTTCTCATTACGTACAAATAATTAGACACAGTCATATTCGCTATTACAAGATCGCTATCTCAAAGAATTTTCAATTAATTTAAGAAGATCGCTATCTCAAAGCATTTTCGATTAATTTTTGCCAGAAGATTGTTGTAATGCCATGAAATGATATGGCCTTGAATGTTGTGCACAAATTACATAGATTTGTAATAGAACTGGGTCCTTAAAACTAACATGTATCCTTGTGACATGTAGGAGGTCAGTAATTTGAAGCCATCCACAAGGAATTTTATGGACAATATTATAATCCTTATGGATATTTAAAAAAATATTCCCCTATGAAATAAATAACATGACAATTTAAATCATTTTCATAAAAGCGAGCAAAAATAATAGTGTGATAAGCCTCACAACACATGCTATAATGGGAATCTCGTAACATCAAAAAATGGACGTTGCATGCAGTTCTCTGACGTGAAAACGGTCGAGATTCATAGCCTTTTCAGTAACGTCACAATGCATAAATGTGATTGACGTCATAATTCACTATCAGGAATGTTGCTTTGCAAAGATTAAATTACCTCCCTTGCCAACTTCCCAAGACCCGTTACTTTACACATAATAGTATGCATTTGAGCTTGTCTCTTTTCAAATTTTGTTGAACCTCAGGACCCTCCCTTGAACATATCACACATATCCTAACAAAAGTGTTATGTTTCCTTTCTTGTTGATGTGAAAAATAAAAAATAAAATAAAAGTTGGTACAACAAGTGTTGCATCATACCACTGTGATTTGACTTTGGTCAAAGGGATATGCAGTTCAAGTTATTGCGGAACGTACACCATCAACCTTCTCATTACAATAAAAAAATAAAAAATTCTCCCGCCTTTTAATAATGAAGCCAGGTAGTAGAGAATTAAAATAAGCCAAGTCAATGTGTGTCTCCTGTTTTTAGATTTAATGATCAACATATATTGCCTTGTCTAGAATCAGCTGATCGTTTTCAATCTTGGCAAAACTTGGCAAGCAAGGCTACATATTCCACAGTTTACTGTAGCAGCTATAGAGGGTTGGACAGTCATAAAGCAAAACTGAAAGGTCCTACCCGCCTGTACAATAAGGAAATGTCCGAGATGGTTGCACTTCAACTCCAGTATTTGGTTATACATATAATAGTTTTTAGGTTCTCAAACAAGTTACACATATTGTTGATTTACTGCAACAAAAATATGAATACAAACTCCCTTCATTTGATAAGGGTTACATCCTATAGGTTTTAATAACTGAGACTCTGCAAAAGCGTGTGTATGTGACTTAAGACAGCTTGGTTATGGTTCTTATGGAACTCATAAACTAAAATGAAAAACGGAAAATTAATTACGCCTATATATCGCCGACCCTGTGAGAGTTGAACTGCTGAATGGATTTGCCATTAAAATCTGGAGTCTGCATGGTGTTCTATCTGTTGTGAATAATAGCTGCTCTGTGGGACATGATTTAAGAAAAGGATATTTGTTGTGGCAATTTAAATTGACTCCACATACTTGTAGTTAACTGTTACAGGCTTACAGCTACAGGTAAACATTCAGTGTAGCATATCGCAAGACCCTTTTTGCTAAAACAATAAAAGAACGAAATGACTTTGGTATGTTGCTTTTCTGTTACCACTCCATGTAATAGCATAAAACCCTTTTTAGATGAACTGAGTTGTCATTGGAAATTTATGACCAACTTTTCAAGTCTGTAATGTCACTCTCATTTTTTAAATTTTTTTTTTTCTACTGATCAACACAAAACCATTTTTGAACTCCTGAAACAGGCAAACGTTGTTTTTTGGGGGCCTAAAAGCCCACCATCATGAGTCCATTACAACAACCAGGATGTGAGGTTCAGTATTATGAAGCCTGAAATAAAAGTTGTTCTGAGACAATAACTAAGAAAAGAACATAGAACAAACCGATAGCAAGTTTGGTTGGTTTGGCTGCAGCAGATTCATCCTCTGACGGTGGTATCTATGGATACAAACAAATAAATATAATACATTCAAAAAAGTAACATGACATACAAGATTTTCTTACATAAGGATCAAAATCAGGTCTACATAATTTCTGGTTACTGTTTTTAATGCATTAAGAGGTGACAAAATCAAAAGAGTATCCCTTGCTTTGTCATCCATTTGGATGATCAATAATACATATGCTAAATAAATCTAAGGACCAGGTTATCTGGTTCTTAATTGAAACTATAAGAACGGAAAGGACATAATACTACTGTGTAGAGCACTTTCCACCTAGCTCAGCAAGGCTTCATCCAGAATCAGTGATGTGCCAGTCCAAAAAACACATTTTGGCAAAAGTAGAAAACTGCTTGTTCGATTCCTATCTTCCCTAGGTTATTTTTGACCAGTTTAAACTTGATTTTAACTGTCCAAAAGATGAGTGGCAGGTCACTGCAACCCAGTTAAGATGTTTATCAGACGCATTGACTAGATTTACTTATGGCTTAAACTTAATTAACACTGATAGCTCTTAACAAATTTGCACATATGACTTATCAAACTTTAGTTGCGGTAAAACTAGGCTTCTTTCATGTTTAGAATCACTGTATATCAGTTACAGTGACAGTAATTCTTAAAAAGTCAATATGATCATGACAGTCATCGGCAGTCAACTCAGTGAAACAAATTCAAAAAAACACCTATAATATTAACTGGTGACTAATCCCTAGAGATTTTTTGTTGTTTTGACAAACTAACTCACCTCCTTTCTAACCCTTTTCAGACGGAGATAGACAGCACTGCCAGTTTTCCTGTAATGTCTCTGAACATGTTTTTTACCAAGACCAAGAAATGTTTGCAAACAAACGTAAAGACCATTCTCACTTTCCTGTATCATAGAAAAAATTAAAAAAGTGTACATATAGTTGTTTTCATGTCATAGCTTATAGCAAAGTTATGGGAAATACATAATTGTTGAATTAATATAGACATGTCACAATATACCATGTCATGAAGACATGATGAAGTTCAATATTGTAAATATGTTCAAACAGTTATTATGAAAAGCTTTTTAATCAATTGCTTGGGAACAGTCTTAGGGTAGAGACACAATTAATTTACATGTAGTAAGACAACAAACTCTAAATTCCTTTTAAAGCTTATCTTTTTATGTTATTCTTGTACACAAAAATACCATAATCCTTCTTTGATGTACCAGAAAATTTTCTTCTCAAATGTTCAAATTGTGTCATGTCAATTTTCTCGACAACTGAGATTTAGTTTTGTTTGATTGGGGAAGAATTTCTTACCGACAACTGAGATAAATTTTGGTCAACATGATTTGAAAGCTTAACAATTAGTCACATGTCTGTTATGTAAAGTTAGAACACTTTTCATATATTTCACAATCTCAATTATGGAGCTATTTTGTCCGGGTGACAAATTGCAACAAGCATCTTCACTTCCGGTATTGCTGTTTCTGTCAAAACAAACATGACAAGTACTGAAAATACTCTTTGAACGAATGCATTGGACTGGTTTTTGCACGATCTGCATGAGAAAACCTGGCTTTCACAACTCCGCTCTTCCTGGCTAGCAACTGACAGTTCACATATCTTCAAATAGTGATAATGCATTGTAACAATTTGTATAATGATTGTCAGTGGGGTAATTTAACCCTTTCATGTGCATGATTGGAAGATTTATCTATATATTGGTAAGCGCTTATTTAATTGAATGAAATGCTTAATTTATATATATATATATTAATGAAATATGCACGGTTATATCAAGTGTAAATTTCTTAATGGTTTTGCTATATGTTATGTTGCAGTGCACAGTTGTGCTGCTCTGTACAGATGAACTGTCCAGAAGCAGTGCCTTAACATCACAGTGACAGTGAGGGATTTACTGTCATGCAGTTGAACAATCCAGCATACATACATCACGAAAAGGTATAAGCTCTGCCCCAAACTCCGTGCAAGTAAGATCATTAAAATAAAGATAAGCTTACACCATGTCCCATTTATCCCCACTCTCTACCTTTTGCACTTAAAATGAGATGTACGCCACTTTTTCTCTCGCATAACTTGAAATCCGCTATACTTCTTCTGTAATTGAACAATGTGGCTGACAAGCATGAGCCCCGATTGCATGAATGTGAGAATTTGGACAACATAAGAAACAAACATGTGTGTAAATAAAGCATGGCAAACTAATGACAGACTTTGAGCTGAATGACGAAAGGGAGATGATAAAAAGTGGCGTACATCTTGTTTAATTACTTACAGAAGCATGAATACTAGAAAATGGGAGAAAATAGGACATGTCAAATAGCATATATGATATATATATTTTACTGATCTTACTCCCACGGAACTTGGCTCCAAGATTAGAGCTTATGTATGCTGGATTGTTCAACCACATGACTGTAAGGGGAATCCCCACGGTTGTTAGCCCCAACTTGTGTATTGTGCTATAGCGCAAGTAGATCCAGGTATCATCAATGCAGTCTTACGCTTTATTGGCAATACAGCCATATTTCTGTTCGCTATTGCAGTTTCAAAATTGCCGCAGATTCGACCAGATTCAGTGGATCATACCGTCAATAGATAATGGAAGAAGGTAAGATTTGCCTAACAGACTCTATTCACATCAGCCGACCGATGAGAGTTTTCGTCCATTCGAAAACACCCGCTTTGTCACAATTTTTCGACCAAAAGGCAAAATCGACCCATGCTCGAGTCGTTAAATAGACAAGTGCTCGTCTAAGCGGCAAGAAACTAATTTCTAAATCATAAATGCCCCCCCAAAAAATGCCGCGATACGAAAAGTATTAGATCGATCTTGAATGCTATACTATTCTTTAGTCGTTATATATAACAAAGAATCTATAGCATTTCATAAAAATAGAAGTGTCTGTAGTTAATGAGTTATTTTTGGAGAGGAGTTCGTTCATGTGCGAAAAATGATCAACAGATAATTATCGGACATTATTTGTTGACTTACCGGCGTGTCGAATGAGTAAGCACATTCGTCTTTGTAGACTTTTTGACCACTCTGAGGAACTCGGATCTTGGCCAGGTGAGGATTCAGTAAATTTGCCATCATTATGGGAACGCGTCGTTATTCGATTTTGTTTCCACAGCGTGGCGTCTTTACAATGATGACAGAAAACCAGACGACAAAACAGCGGAAGTTGTTTCTGGAAACACGGTGTGAGGGTGTCCAATGAGATGCCACCTTACACACACCTCCAGAAAGACAGAAGGCTGTTGATTGGTTGAGGCGCGAATTTTGAACCATCTTGACATCTTCGAACACAGAAAGCTGGAAACAAAAAGATCGACAAAAGCTTTCTGTGCCAATAGTGGAAACTGTCTGGTTAAAACTTCAAGGTAATTAAATTGCCGTTGTAGGAAAACTTTATTTATTTATATATATTTCCTTTTTTACCTTAGTATGTGTCTGGCTGTTTTTTTGAGGGACAAATTGTATGCTTTGTTTTTGCTGTAATTCGGTAAAATTGAGTTCGTTGAATAGCAAAACTGTACTTCATGATGGTTGGCCTGGTAGCTTGAGGGTTTGATAATGTATTTGAGTGGAAATAAGAACGGGCAATGTTTTTGCCTTCGGCGTCCTTCGTTCGGTCATATGAATGGATGCATGTCATTTCGTACCCAAACCACTTCGTCCCTAACCATTTCGTACCCAGACCATTTCGTACCCAAACCGTTTCGTACCCACTGTTATAATAGTCAACCTAAAT
>JARFOD010074731.1:0-37249 GCA_031763545.1 Mopalia muscosa
AAATTGGTCCATGATATGGCCGGCGTGCATGGAGACGAGCAGTGCGCAGGCGATTACGTATGGTTTGGGCAGTCACACGACCTCTAAACAACTCATTCCTAGTGGACGTTGCTGTGAGAAATCGATTACGCAAATGACGTAAGACGATTTGTCGGTCTTCTGCATGTTTCGTCACACGTGGTCCACCCCAACGAGGTCGATCTGCTGAGGTGCCAGTCTTGCAGGTGTCTCATAAGGTCACGTGACTAGGAACACAAAGAACCATGCTTTATCCTGGACGTATGCTCCCACGTAGTGTAGCTTTGAGCACGTCGGAGTTCCTGTGTGTCATGATGTCTTTGACAACGCATTTACCTCTAATAAAAATAATAATATCTCTTGTATTAAGTTTCAAGAAAATATTTAGAAATTTATTAGTGTGAAGTTTCTTTTTTGACTGAGTATATACACTTTTTAGGAAGCGTTCATAACCATCTTTACATGCAGTGCTTTGGGAAAGTATTCCTGTTTCAGTAATCTTTATAATTTATAATGACAGTATTAGTCAGCGGCAAAACAATAAAATTGTGTAAACTGAACGTCACTGGTGTTATGTTCTGTCACTGGTGTTGAACACAGTGTCACTGGTGTTATTACGTACAATCTGGGCTGAGGAAATATTATAACGCTTTTTAACATGAGAAACTGTGAGTTATAAGCCTTGCCACAGGTAGGTGGGAATTATTCCAACACAAAGTTTGTGCTTTTTGCCTCATCTCTACAATATATACACAAGTATGACAGACTCCTATAACAGTAAATGCCCCCGTGGTGTGCATAAATGTCTCATATATATGTTACATTTACAAGACCTGTGTCCATTTTACAGTCCAATAATTAAAACGACATCAGTTGACCATTCTTGAGTGAAAATGGCACATGTTTAACTAGAAGATTTTATATCTATTTGGTATGTTTTGGGGTGTAACACCAGCGACTTTTATACCACCACACATACACAATTATTCAACAAAAAAATCCAATATTCAAAGAGAATCTGCTCTGCCAAGCAAAGGAACATTACCCTCGATGATCTCCGATAAAGATTATAACAAACTTTTTCGGAAATCCACATTGTCATTTTAAAAATATTCACAGAAGGAAAAGTAACGTTTACTTGATAATGACCCATTTACATATTGACAAAAGCATACATTTTATTTGGTTTAAATTGTTTAAGAGAAGTATAGAATCAGCAACTCTGGTTGCAATGGCTATTACATAATAAGGAGAGGTTATACGTTATCAAGTACTAATTGTTTACAGGATTCATGTTGAATCCCGGCTGCTTTTTATGTAGTAATATTTTATTACACACAAAGAAGGATTACACGTTATTCAGTACTAAAGACTAGTAAAGACCAGGTGGTGGCTTCTTAGTACAAGATAAGTAAGAGCTATCCGTTAGGTGCGGGGAGAGCAGCATCCTTTACGTGGCGTCACCGATTGCACGTGATGGCCTTGGGGTTGAGCGTTAACTCCGTTGCCTAGAAAAAGGGGACGCAAGTCTTAAATTCGAGTACGGAGAATGGGTGTCTTGAGTCGGGGGTTTATAAAGAAAGGATTTTATTAATTCTAGGCCCGACAATGGCGTGGTATGGACAGTGTAAATGACCGAGCCGGATTTCAACGCATGGGATGCAATGACTATATAACGCTTGTTGAGTGAATCTATCTGAACAAAGCTATTACATAACACAAACAGAAAGTGTTAAATTCATCGTGAATATGGCCAGAGTGTTCAGCAATACATGTTAAGTGGTTAAGTGTCGACAACACCAAAAAACATGTAACAAACTAAACATTGTTGTACTTATAATTGCTTGCAAATATTGTGTAGCCCAACGAAATGGAACACAAGTCACTATCAACCATACATTGCAACTGGGTTCTCCTATATCCTGTTGTTATCTGTCCACGCGTGATTCGCATAAACTTTCGATCAGTTTCTTTACGCACGAACTAAAGCGATCGTTCATTTGTCTGCCACCATCTGTTTGAACAAGATATTTTTCTAGTTAATCAAATCTTTGTTCAGTGGAGGTATGGAAACCACTTTAGATAAGGGCAGCGGGTATATATTGCGGCGGTCGAATTTATTACCCATACCTTTATAAGATTCTGGGAATAATGTTCAGTGTCTGTAGAGAAGTCATATATACTTTTAAACCGCAATCATCATGTTTTCTGTACAAAGACTTACTTTATACGCCGTGTGTGCCTACATGTATGGTGTCACGTGTTAACTGGAAGCACTATCAAACACTTCGATATTCGGACATGACCTTCAACTCAGCGGCCTTGCGGTATCTAAATTTCTTATGAAAGGGTTTTTTAAAAAAAGATCTAGTTGAATTGGAATCGAGCACTATATCACTTTATTAAATCGAGAAAATGCTGTCTTCATTCAACACATTGAATTGAAGATTGCTTCAAAGGTGAATTGACGGGAACTAGAAATGTTCGTGACAATGAATTCAACTGCCTATGATTTACACAATAATACACATTCGTCTTCATACTCTTACTCTGCGACTGTTTGGTGCTTGTCCTTTATGTTGGTTTTCACGGCTCCCTTTAACATCCTTATTATATACCTTCTATCACAACAGAAGAAGACAATAAACATCTGCGGATTTAAAACATACGCTATCTCACTAGCAGTGACTGATGCTCTTGTTGGCGTGATCATCATACCAATCTCCCTGGTACAACTTGTCATCAAACACTGGCCATTAGACAGAGTATCCTGTTTGCTGTTTCAAATAACAGATTATGGATTAACATCAGTGTCAGTTTTGCTAATGGCGGCGATGGGATATGACCGGTACAGATGTGTGACGTCACCGCTGTCATACCGTGTAAACTTTCAGCAACGTCGTTTAATTGTATCATCGGTGATAATTTGGTTATTTGGGATCGGGGCTTGGGTACCAGGTCTTACCTTGCCGTATTCAGAAATATACCTTGATCGCCAGACTGACATATGTCTTGTAGAAAACACCGGTTACCTGGCCCTTCCTTACGTTTTGATTATGTATTTCTTACCTCTTGTTTTTACGATTGTAATATACATCAAGTTGGTTTGGAATTTGAGAAGGCGATTTGTGATGAATTCAGCAAACAATGGCCGAAAACCAGAATTATACACGGTACAGAACAAAAGTCAGAATTTCGATCGTCTTTTTGGATGCGTTGAGTGCAGTCCAGACATCAATTTAGAGCCAGTACAGTTGGGCACGTCACCGCATCACTCCAGAGAGGTATCCAATAGAGATGCAATTCCAAATTTGAATGACCCACAAGATTGTCAGAGAAGCTCCGGTAAACATCTAACTCCCCGCCTTAACTCTCAGAACCAAAGATGCCTTAAAACATCGATGCTAGTTGTTGTGTGTTTTGTGTTGAGTTGGGTTCCAGCCTGTGTGGTCTGGACCATTACACAGATTTGTCATGAATGTATAGACCTTGACCTTAGCCAAGTCATTGGTATCTTATGTTATGCTAATTCTACAGCGAACCCGTTTATATATCTTGCTACTAGTGCACAACTTCACCAGGATTTCAAGAAGTTTATCTTGAGAAAGAAACACTAATCTACAACTCCTGTGGATGAATTGTAAGTTGACTTACATCATCTGATATTCCCATGTGCCCTTATATTGTCAATCTCGATCATTAATCAAAGGAAACGTTAAAAGTAAAATATAACATTCAGTTGAGTACGCATTGAAATGCTGAACACATTCGGGTGTATAAGTCCTGGATGTGGGGGACCAAGGCCAGCTTTCGTTACAAGGTATAAAGTGTACATTTGTCAGTGACTGGGGATATCACAGCACTGCAATGAGGTATGCCAGATTTCCTTAATCACATGTCGAATTGTCTGCCAAATATTAAACATTTTTTAGCTTGTTGCCCAGACAAAGGAGGATTTATATGGAGTTTAAGTATCCAGCTTGCACCTATTCTTCATACATTTTGACTTTCCGATCGACAATATTACAGTGCGATTGTGGTATTTTTCAACAGGAGCTGATTCTAGATTCTGAAACATGTATACACAATAACTACAATAAGTGTACAAAGTGCTCTTATCCAATGTCGTTAAAGGAACAAAAGGAACAAAAAACTCATCAAAGTTTTCTGTTCTTCCTGTTACTTTGAAACCTTTATCCAAATAGCTTAAATATAAACCGGTTTAAATTCTAATGTCGTTCAGAAAAAGGACCGTCCATACGACATCTGTTAAATACATCTAGCCATATAACGCGAAAAAGGGAAGTTTGTCTGTTCGCACGGATTTATTGAACCCTCTTTAGGTTACATGGTCATACAAACATATTTGTCATTTTGAGCCGGTTCTGTTCACACGGGCGGATTTAAGCCAGTTTAGGTTACAGGGTCATATGTAACAAATTCGTCATTTTGAGCCGGTTCAGTTAACACGCTCTGACTTAAGCCAGTTAAGGTTACGGGGTCATACGTTACATATTGTATGTCGGCTTTAAAGTTGAATCTAGCTTACAACTGGGTTAAAAACATCCGTGTATGTTCGCGCGGACAACATCAACCCGGCATAAATGTGGCCTAGTGAATGTCAAATGAGTGTTGTCTAGTGAAAAGAACACGCCATTAAAGATATGAAAGCATTTTACGCTGAACAATTTTAAGTGTAAAACTGATATGAAAAAAACAAAAGTGTTTTTCAATGAGAGTGAAAATGGTGAAAGAGCTCTTTCAGGTATGAACAGAAATTGGTAATTTGTCGATGGCACCTTTGGACAGCTTTATATATGGAATAAAAGATTTGCACAAAAAAGATTACATTTGTATCAAGAACAAAAATCTAATAGATCCCGGCATCAATTGAACGCAGCATATACAGCTTGTCGGTCTATCTTGTAGGTCTATCTTATCCTCGGTCATAGAACATATTTGGAAATCTTTTTCTCTTATGTAAAATAAAAAGTTGACTGGAACACTTTTGTAGATATGTGAAATAAAAGCACCTACGAACTCAATTGCTGGCTTCCTCCTCACAACTAGTCTGTATTTAGCGACAATGAATTTGCCCAAGGTACAATCTGATTTGAAGGACACACATCTAGCGAAGAATAAATCAGGGAATTTACATTTGTTTTATAGGCCTACAATTACGACCGATTATATAGAGAGCATTACTACGTCTTATTCATCTGGGTTATAGCCTGTAAGGATTCGTTGGGAAAATAAAATGATGTAGATTACAATAAAAATACTGAATAAGAATAAACCCGTCGCCTAATATAATATTAACTCTTCCTTATTGGCATTTTTTGTGGTTTTGTATTGTTGGCTGTAAATATATGCGAGTGTTCGACTTTGGCAGTCTGCACTCGGTGACATATTTATATATATAGACGTATATATATATATCTGAGCTTTGTTTTGTTGTTGTTGTTATCTCGCTACAGTGGACCAACTGATCAAATGTCTCGACTTGGGAGTGTGCCCTGCTGAGGCTGAACTTGCACAGAATGTGGAATATATTCCAATCGTCTTGAAAGACGATAGGAGCAAAATATGAAGGTTGGATACAGTCCCTTGCTGTAGGGAGAAATCATTTCTCAGTTTTTTTGATAAGTGGAACTATTTTGTACATGTCTAAAATAAAAGTTTATTTTACATAAGTGAAATTCTTTTCCACATATATGAAATATTCAGAATTTGGTGTTTGGTGTATATGTCGAATTAATTTTGCTTTTGTTTTACTTATGTACAATTCTTTTCCACATATGTGAATAAGAATTTCACATAAGTGAAAAGAATTTCACAAACTAATTCGGCATATGTAGAATAAAGGTAGAAGTGATAATACGGCTTGCCCTAGTAGACTACAATAAAAGTACTGAATAAGAATAAACCCGTCGCCTTATATAATATTTACTCCTTTGACTTGGGAGTGTGATCTGTTGAGGCCCAACTTGCATAACATGTGGAATATATTCTTATCCTCTTTGCATTCTTCTTGAAAGTCTACACAAGGCGATATGAGTATAATTGAAGGTTGGATACCGTCCCTTGTCGGGGGAGAAATCATTTCTCAGGTTTTTTTTCGGATAAGTCGTACTCGTTTGTACATTTCCAAATAAGAGTTTATTTGACATCAATGAAATTCTATTCCACACATGTGAAATAGTTAGGTTTTGTTGTTTTATTTTACTTATGTAAAATAAATAGTTAATTTCATATATGTTGAAAAGAATTTCACATATGTTGAATTCTTTTCTACATATGTTGAATTCTTTTCCACATATGTAAAATTAGTTTCCACATATATGATTTTCTTTTCCACATATGTAGAATAAAGTCATTTATTTTACATATGTGGAAAAAAATCAAATATGTGGAAAAGAATTCAACATAAGTAGAATAAAGGTAGATGTGATAAAACGGCTTGACATACAATTTTTATGAAGCACACATTTTATTAATAACAGTACAATGTTGTCTTATAATTTGTAAAAAATAATTTCACATAAGTAAAATAAAAATTTATTTTACATATCTAGAATTCTTTTCAACATATGTAGAAATCTTTACAACATATGTG
Source organism: Mopalia muscosa (assembly GCA_031763545.1). Taxonomy (NCBI): domain Eukaryota; kingdom Metazoa; phylum Mollusca; class Polyplacophora; order Chitonida; family Mopaliidae; genus Mopalia; species Mopalia muscosa. The sequence goes on from JARFOD010074731.1 coordinate 6,635, forward strand.
AAATTGTTTCCACATAAGTAAAATAAAACACCAAAACCTAACTATTTCACATATGTGGAAAAGATTTTCACTTATGTAAAATACACGTTTACTTTAGATATGTTCAAAAGAGTTCCACTTTTCAAACAAATTGAAAAATGATTACTCCCCACGGCAAGGGACCGTAACCAACCGTCAGTTATGCCCCTATATCGTCTTGTGTAGACTTTCAAGACGAATTCAAAAACGACAGGAATATATTCCACATGCAAGTTAAAGCCTCGACAGGGCACACTCCCAAGTCAATTTAAAAGTAAATGGTCCCGGGTCACCAAGATTACAACAACAAAACAAAAAATGGCCTACATGCTGTATATAGGTCATTGAGCGCAGACTGCCACAAGTTAAAACCTCCCTTAGCCTAAAGCTAACAATACAAAACCATGCATTTTATTATAAAAAATGACAATTAGGGTGACAAATAAAAAGTGAATTTTTTGTGGGGCAAACTCATTGCCGATAGATACAGGCTGTATGGAGAAGTCTGTAATTGAGGCCGTCGGTGCTTTTATTTTACATATCTACAAAAGAGTTCCACTCACCTTTTTATTTTACATAAATGAAAAATATGTCCACATATGTTGAATAAAGGCATATTTTATATATGTTGAATTCTTCTTCACATATGCTGAATTATTTTTTACACAAGTGTAACATACCGCTGAATGTGGCGTAAAACACTAAGCAATCAATCAATTTTTACATAAGTGAGATTCTTTTCAACATATGTAAAATAAATAGTTAATTTCGTATATGTTGAATTCTTTTCCACATATGTAAAATTATTTTCCACATATATGATTTTCTTTTCCACATATGTAGAATAAAGTCGTTTATTTTACATATGTGGAAAAAAAAATTAAATATGTGGAAAAGAATTCAACATAAGTAGAATAAAGGTAGAAGTGATAAAACGGCTTGCCATAGAAGCTGGGTTTACTTCCTGTTGCGATTGTATACAAACAAATAAAAGATAAAATCCGAAAGAAAACCAAGCCTAGAGTACAGTTTTTATGAGCACACATTTTATTAATAACAGTAAAATGTTGTCTAATTGAAAGAAAAACACAGTTCACATCAGCTGAGTTCTATTGGCGCACAAGTGTCCGGATAGGTTTTTATCGCGTCTACCATTCTGTGAAGGTATTGAAAGTTGGCTAAAGAAAAAATGTGATCTATTAATGGTTTTGACACAAGAGATTCGATTTGACGTCTGCCCGCTGATGATACAGTACCTAATTGTAGAGCAAAGACAAAGGCCCTTGACTGAAGGCGGCGGATTGGACCGGCTAGGCCACCATAGTATCCAGGACATCTTTCTACACCTGACGACAAAATGAGCACCTCACTGAATCGCTGTGTAGATGGAGCTGTAAACAGTATACACGGTTGAAATTCAGGTTATTGTATGTAGACTTGAAGCTGATCAGCTTATGCTTCCAATAATAATATTAAAGATAAAGATTTTATTTATACACTAAGGGTATTCTTATATCATTTTAAAGTAGACTTGTACAGTAAATTAGATGATGAATCTATTACACGAACACGTCAGAGGCTGCCAAATGATGTGAACAGGGATTGCCAGACTGCAGGTCAGCCATGGTTGTTTTAGAACTTTGCCTACGCCATTACAAGTTGTAAAATAAAATAGTCAGTGTAAGTTGCAGCTTTTCATTGGTTGAATTTTATTAATGAAACAGAAAGTGACAAATCAGAGCCTGGTCAATTAAACTTATATCTTATACGTAGAGATATGAAACAAATATCACATGGCTGTATTACATTGAAATATACTTATTTGTTAGATAATTAACATTATCCCATAAAAAAAAGTTACTTCAGTTAAGTAATTACTGTATTTCAACCAGAACTGGTTTTGATCCTTATATAAAAGAGATTTCAGTGGCAGTTGGAGAGTGCTTCCTGTTGACTTTGTGTTTTTGGAGTTCATGAGCAACAGGAAGCCGAGCTGATTTGTGATGTTTTAATATTACATCTTGTCTGGTCGTTGTTTATTGTCAGTGGCTTCGAGGTTCGTTCCGCCATCCATTTGGCTGGTGCGCAGTCATTTGTGTGAAAAAACCTTAAGTAAGTCATAAAACCCTAATCAAACAAACACACAACTTTCGCGTTATGCGAAAACCGGAGCATATGGCTTTTGTGAGGACATCGTTGTATGGAGCCTCCATATACACTAGTCATTAATGGAACATTTATGTTTTTGAGTGACCCGGCAGAGACGCGAATACTGATGGTGGTGTTTGTTTGTTTGATTGGCTTTTAACGTCGCGCTCAAGGGTATTTCAATTATATGATGACGGATTGTGCACTTCTCACTATACCTAGCCATATAACCGTGAAAAACTGGGAGGAAACCTGGTAAAACCACCCCCGCGATTGCCGGAGCCACAACATGGGACTTTCTCATATACCTGATGGTCGACAGGCGGACTCGATCCGATGAACGGTATACCCCAGCAGTTTCAGTGTAGTAAGCGCACGCACTACCACTTAGCCACGGCCATGGGCCACTGATGGTGGCGAAAACCACAGAAAAGATACTAGTCTACCATTCGGGTATATTAGCTGGGTATATTCAATATGCACCTCAAGCAGAAGAAACGATCTGTCAAAGTTGTAAAAGTTTTACTACGCCCTTTAGATCAATAAAATGCCCATGGTACTTTGTTCCTTCTTGAATAACTTCGCTTCACTGTCACTTATAGCTATTTTTACCCTACATAGGATAATACTGCGGGGTGTCCAAAAATAAAAGTATACTTACGTAAACTTGAAAGAAACTCTGTGGCATAGTCTAGGGCTCTTCCCATACACCGGTTCCGCCCCTTTGTCTGTGTCATTCGCCTCAAAGCGGTGACGTATACTGGCCATCGGATAGCTGAAATGTCTGTCGTATTAAAACGATGCTGAACGGTTGAAGAAAATGTAGCCAGCGACAGTTTAGTGGGTGTAGGTTCCGGTTCCATGAATGCACATACGTTTATCACTAACCCTATGAGGTCGTGTTTTATGGCGGTCCAGTCAGCATCTGTGATGTCGGCGCTATCGTCCAGCAGGATCAACATGTCCGTGGGCCTGCAACTTGTTCTTGTTACCGTCAACATCAACAAAGTAAGGCCACATGTCGCCGCACCAATTTTTACCATTGTAGATATTTTCACCTGAAAATAAGTCTAAAAATTAGTGTTTTTTGAGTCAACGATCGTTGAAATGTTGCTACCCCCTAGCCGTGTGTATAGTGCGGTGAAAGGGACATTACTTTCTTTATGAACGACGTAAAACCCCAAATTCAATTATTCAGTGAATCAATGAAGATAAGACACGTTAAGTAGTTCACTATTTAAAAACATTATTAAACACCAGAGATATAAAGAAGCAACCAATTAAATCCAGTAAGAAATGGTACTTTTTACTTAACCTGCCTATATATTACTGAAATGATGAAGAAAATACTGTTGCAAGTTTTAGAGATCGTCTTCACGTTATGAAGATAGTGATACTTCTCGGTGTTTAAGTTAGTTCTACCCGGATATGAAAACAAGGTTCATCGAAACTCATTGGCTAATGTGTGTATTACGTTTGTTTGCTATGTGTTGTTTAACAAATAAATGTAACACGAGCCTCGCCGTATACCGGGTTACTAGAGAGGTGCATGGATTGCCTGCTTTTCCGTCATAAAAACAAACTTTATATAACAGGACCAAATTTAACGGCAAATTTTCGCTATATGTATTCTACCAAAATAAGAGAGAGTGACCTCCCTTTGGCCAGTGTTCTATTGTCAAAGACATTTGTTTTAATTAAATTTGATAATATTCCGTACTATTTCTTTATACTGAAATTATGCCAACATAAAACTAGAAAGTGGCCTCTCTTTGGCCAGTGTTCGATTGTCAAGGTCATTTGTTTTAATTAAATTTGATAATATTCCGTACTATTTCTTTATACGGATATTATGCCAACAGAAATCTAGATTCGTTCCATGTTCAATGTGCATAAAATATTACTTTTTTAATAAGCTACATTCTAATATAATTATACAATTTCTGGATAATGTTCGACTGGTTTTGCCTTGTTTTTATCATTTTGGACTGGTCGTAAAAAGGTCGTGTGACCTTACCTTTGTCTACTTCCACACAGGGTTGAGTTGCTTGGTACAGTGATTATTGTCTTTCTTTATGAAGGTTACTTGTGCTTCATGGATACGTTTAGAGATAAGAAGCGGGTTGATCCTTATGTCTGTGGCCAACTTTAACATTTGGAAATTGCTGACCCATTTCTTTTGAATAAACCTATTTAAGACATCTTTGTTGAATCATACTTACTCCGGTTACATTTGGCGTCGCTGATAAGATTTATTCACATTAAAGGGGCAGAAATGCGACAGGCATGACACAAGGCGGGGGCGCCGGAAGGATCCAAGCCAGATTAGAGGAGCTCTCATTGATTGCGGAACAACAGAATGAGCAGCTTAAACAAAAGGTAACCCACACGGCAGTTATTATTTCGCGAGAGAGAAAAGTAACGTATTTACTGGGACCCAAGAACTTGGTCCATGGCTGGACAGTATCAAAAGTGCATTAAGGACGTGGCACATTCCTGAGTCAGACCAAGCCGACACCATATTGGACTATCTCTCGGGCCAAGAGCAACAAACTGTTAAAGTAATGCCAGAGCGACACCAAGGCAACATAGTTATTAAATGTTTATGGAAATAAACAACCAAGATTACCTTTTTTGAGAATTTTTCGACATTAAACAGGGACGATCTGACACTATTGGGGAATTGCCATACAGATACAGGATTAATCCAAGAGAATTGAAAAGAAAGAGGACAATCAAATTTGAGACATGGGCAAGGTTTTGAAGAATCTGTTTACATATAGCTGTTTTGAGGAACTAGTGACACTGGCAATTATCTGGTCAGAGGAGGATGAATCTGTTGTGCCTTGTGTGAGAGCGCAAGTGTCTACTCCATTAAATGCAGAAAAACACAGGATATTGCACCAGACATTTTACGCTAGCTACTTGGGCAGCAGAAACAAATCATTGGGTTACTGCACGAAACAAAGTCACGTGATGGATAGGGCGGAAGCCTGTGTTATGAGTGCCACCAACCCGGACATTTTAAGAGAAACTGTCCCTTGAGAAATCGAAATCCTGAATTTCAAAATCAACCCGGACAGCCTGGACAGGGTTTTTAATGACTTTTGCTGTTAAGAGTCGTACGGTAGTGTGTTCAAGACCCTACACTCTCCGAAGCATTGCTGGATTGGTCCATTGGTAAATGCCCAATGGTAGATATCATATTGGAGGTGTTTGTGTTAGGGAGTTGCTGGACACTGGATCCCAGGTCACTACTGTTAATGAACAATTCCTTAATAGTCATCTTAAACACAAATATATTATTCCTCATGATATTGGCTATCTTAGACTGACAACAGCCAGTGGACTTGAAATACCAAATGCTGGTTGTATGGAAACTAATATTGACCTTTTTGGTCACATTTTACCTGATCAAGTACTGTTTACTATTGAAGATAGTTCCCAAACTGTGAACTCCTGTATTGTGGGAATAAATGTACAATGTTTTAAACTTGTGATAAAAGTATCTGGACCAAGTATTTATCTTTCCACTGAAGTAAAAAAGCTTTCAACGGCAGTAATCAAAGACATAAATGCAGAGAAAAACATATCTTCACATGGTGAACTGGGTTACGTCAAGTTAAGTGGAAGTCACGTCACCATGCCTCTGCGAAGTGAATTCAATAATAATGGTTACTCTCACACAGGAGTATCGAGAGACGATCACTCAGTTTTAGTTGAGTCAAATTTGAGAAATCAGTTACCAACCCACTTGTTTATTGCCAGAGTGCGTGCCACTGAGTGCAAAGGTATTGTGCCTGTTCGTTTGATGAATGTTGGTGACCGGTCTAATAATTGAAGCCTCGTACAAGTATTGTAAAGTTATATGTTTGTAGAGAGTGCCAGAGTTAATGTACGTAACCCGGAAGGAGCATTACAAAGTAGTGACAATATTATATCTGGTTCATCCCAAGTAAATATTGGAGACTTTGATTTAAATGAACAACAGAAATATTAAGTTAAAAAGTTGTTATGTGACTGAGTGTGGTTTTTTTTTTTCAACATAAATATGATTGCATTACTCATTGTTTAAGATCCAATTATTAAATGGATATAGCTCTAACATATCGCTTTAACATTAATATTCTTACCTCACTAGTATGAAATTATCAAACATAATCTTCATTTCTTTATATCACTCACTTGTTATATAACCCCCCCACACACACACCTTTCTGTCCCTTTCGGGTTATTTCGCTACATCCCAATGGGCGAAGAGAACCCACCAACGACAAATGTGGCAGCGAACAAAGACAGGCAACACCGTTAATTTAGTAAAAAAGAAATGGCCCGGGTAATCGTTCAGTTGCTTTTTTCTTTAAAAAATATTTAAAAACTATCAATTTATTCAAATATAAATTACTTTGGGGCTTTATTCGTTGGAATTGGAAAGTATTCAGTCCGTATTTGAAAACACGTGTGACCTAGATCATTAGAGTAAACAACCACGAGTCGATGGCGACTCCTACAAAGAAGCGAGGAACCATGTACTGTGTGTTCACATATGCCTAGTCTCTAATAAGTTACCCAATCACATTCAGTTACCTGAAATCTATTTTCTTTGACTTATATCAATATACGTTATATAGGTCAGCAACTACACAGATACAGAGTGAATATTACTGAATAATAATAAGTAAATCAACAAACACAACTGTGAGCAGTGAAAACAATTCGGAAAGTATGGAAACATCTAATACATTTGTGAGATAAGCGACATATCGACGGAGTATGCGAGTCTCGTACTAGTATCGTAGGTGGTTATTTGATCTTTAAACATGGGTCATCTGGCGTTATAATATAGCTCTTTTCAACAATCTCCTCCATATATTATGTTGGACTCTAGTTAAAAAGGCTACGCATTTCAAATTTTTGTTTCGTTAGAAAACCGCCTGAGACTGCTCTTTCGTCAACATTTTGAGATTCACATTAATATAAAGGAGTTTAGATGATAAACAATAGTTAATTCTACGGAAACACAATTTTATCTAAGATTTACCTAAAAAAATATGTTAATAAAAGACGTGGTGTGTGGGAAAGTTTTAGTGCGACTGTCCGTAATACAGACCAGTTGAGCCGTTGATATACCCCAAGTCATTTACCCAAGTCATATACAAAGAGAACATCTAATGAAAAGAAATACACCAACAATTTTTTCATTGAGCTTTGATTTATTTCCAAGCTGTGTCATCAATGGTTTCACGGCCATGATTTTTACAGAGTGAAATGGATTTTACAATAAAGGGTTATCGTTACATAAGCAAAATTTACAACACGTGTGTCAGCCAATGAGCGTGCGTCTCTACATCAATTGTTTATACCGAAATAATCCCAAAAGATGATCTTAAACAATCTAACCTGTAATCACTACCTTGCTTGATTCCTTAAAACCCATCAAGTCAGGAGCTCAACTGTAACTAATAATGCACTTTAATTCTTTACACAAATCCTCTCCATGTGCAGAGCGCTTTAAAGCTTAGATACTGTTACTCGACTGAACTAGTAACAATATGTAGCAATTACAAAGGCGGACATTTTGACAAGAACCGATTCCAAGGAATTGCCGACATAAAAAAAATATGAACCCTTTTAAACCAGAGGTTCCACGTGCTAATTTGATACTCAATGAAGTGGAATAGATTGTAATTTATCTTCCGCGTCATTGGCCACCAAATTAAAACAGACGTCGGTTATATAAAACATGATTTCTATTCTGTTATACAGTCACGATGTGTTTTATACATTCATTTCAAGACATATTAAGAGATGTTACTCCTGCTACGTGTTTGCAACAGATCGATTTCGTAAAAATTATTGACACCACGAGAGGCTCTTTGTATTAAAAATTGTTTTTTTCTTTCCATATAAAACAGAGATCATCATTGTCTCATTTGTATTTTAAATTTATACAAAAGCTTCGTCTGTAATGTACTGACAGGTCATTTATGTCCAGGTAAATACTGTGCGTAGTAATACAACTGACCTCATTATCAAGGGACTACTTTGTTATTACTGAAAGAAGAACGTTTGAATAGACTGAGTGATGTGGTACGGTAAAGTGCAGTTGCGTTGGTTGTTTTATCTCCTACTTGCAGCCGTGGGATTAAATCACTATTACTAATGTTTTTTCTCTGCGTAGTTTAAAATCACTTGAAGGTTATCGTGAGATTATTCTTTTTCCAGCCCATTTTTTCAGGAAAAGTTATTACAACAACTACAACAAAACTGTCTCCAAGATAAAAACAAATGATTAACAAAGCCCATTTACTTCTAACACATATCAACACATTCGATAAATGAGAGTGCGACAATTTCCGCTTGTAAAAAGGGGGATCTACAGTCAGTTGACCAGCTTTGGCACCTTGGTGATCCCTGTCCTTAAACGACTGTAGAACCAGTTAAAGGCTAATAGAATTACATCTGTTATTTAAATGAATGTTTTGGTATGTTTTATCATCACCACATGGCCTTAAGCATTAATGATCATGAACAGCCCTTTTAAATGAGACCATTACATTATAGCTTTTAAACTATTCAGTTAAGCAGTAAATGTCCTAGCGCATATCTTACGAAGTAGTTTCTATATCATGAAAGTTAAACATTAACACTTTTAAACAGCTTTCAGTTTCCAATACATTTTCCGGTTAACAATACTAACTAATGAAGCACTGAGAGTGTTCCTGTTCCTAATGGGTTGATTGATGTATTGACCTATATAAAGATGTAAATCAGCAGTTTACAAACGTTGGACACATTTTTGAACTACCTGGAAACTCAAATATATATTACACAATAACATTCAGCAAATACTGCTAAAGTTAATTAAAAAAAACATATGCATTTCTTTTTAACAAATTCGACGAGTAGAAACAAAAAATTGTACCATGATAATACGCCTTATATTTAACACTTTAAGACTTGTGTAGCACTTGAAATCGTTTTGGGTAATACGGGTTCTTTATACGATCACTGAACAAACCAGATTTCGTATTTCGTGTATTTCGTATCTACTATGGCCCTACTCGAAATAAGACTGAAGACATCTAAACATTCTACCTTGCATAATTATACAATTGTATAATTATGTTACTCCTTTTCTAAATGTCGTTCAAAACTTATATTCTACACTGCATGATATTGATATATTTGACTTCGTAGTAAGGCAAATCTTTACAAAAAAGTTATTTTAAATAATAGGTATGGATTAATTCCTGAATGGGGATAATTTATGCAATACAATAAAAAATTTAAAACACATGTTTTCGCGATCTGAATTTTTATATTCAAATAATTTTAACTACATATCATTGACGGACATAATTGAAGAAAAAATAATGTATTTATTTGGTGCAAATACATTAAATCAGATGTCTGCGGGTGTATTTTACCACAAAAGCACACGATAAAAAATAGATAAGAGTAAATGAACACATATAATTATGCTTCGACAATTGGTCATTTTAAGCATTATTCGTTGTTGAAAGGTTTAGGGACCAATAATTGCAAGAATGTTTTTTTAAAATCATTTCAGCGGTTCGCTTAAGAGATAACATGAGAGCATTTCGTTGTCCATTATATTACTTCTTTGGTTATATCGTCATTCGGTCAAGTCTTACAAAATACTATGACTACCTGCAGGACTTAACAGTTTCTTCGAATAGCCTAACCCATTAACATTATCTTTTATTCAGTGATTGTTGAAGTTGAAGAACCTCGAAGAATGTGATATTAGAATCAAGTTCTGGTCGTTCCTTTTGTAGGAATTACCAATAATAGAATAGAATTACCAATAATAAATACAATGATATATATAATATATGTGCTAAAATGATGATTTGTATCAACATGAATTCTGCTTATAATAAATTTTTAGATCAGTAGAGAATGACACACTTAAACTACAGTAACAGATTTTCGCGCTACCCGCGTTACAACAAACACCACACATAAATGTGCTACATTTATCTATAAAGGTTATGTCCCCTTGAACTGAGATAGAGGTTATTTCCCCTTAAACTGGGATAAAGTTTATGTTCCTTTAACTGGTACACATAACATATGTTTCGGTTAATGTGATCTGTTCTTTTAATATGTTACAACACACAGTACTTCACAAACCCGGAGCCGTAAATACATAGTCTACACACCGCAAAAGGCTGCAAATATCAAATTCTTTAAGAGGTTTATTTTAACAAATGTAGCTGGTACATAAACAACAAGTTGGTCTCCTTTCTTTTTCTTCTAAACAAAATCTTATTCCACATCACACCTGCAATGAAAGTATTTCAAGCTAATCTCTTATTTTTAATTTAGGTTGCACTCTTTTTGGTTTTCTACCAATAAAAGCATCCCACTCGTTTCAATCTACCGTCCTGTTAAAACCATTGAACACATGGGTAAACATACCTGACATGTAGGATTCGTTAAGAAAGCCTGAGAGGGCATTTGTCATGGAAACGACCGGTACTGCCTTTAACACGCTATTGCAAGTTGTGTTATTATCTTTAATCCCAAAGAAACTGCTTTAATTTAAGATAATTTGTATTCATAACATAGGAACCCTACGCTTATCGAAATTCACTAGTGTCTATTACACCTGTTTTACCTGCATTCCTCAATTGTAAGCCAAAATCAGCATTTGAACAGAACAATAATATGCATATTACTGTACCATACAAATACACAATCTCCCACAATACTACGGTTGTCTCCCCTTGGAATAATCATAGGGAGATTGAAATGTATCGTATAACACAGTTTTTTATGTAAATGTTGGATTGCACTGCAATATATGAGTTAACGTTATAATACATACACTCTGCTGTTGCTAGAAATATTTTTTGCAAAAATATAGGCGATCATAAGGTCACAAAAAATCGAATTATTGATTATAAGATCTGTAATTAATAAAATCTTTCAAATACAGAATGAACAAAAAGTACCGATGGTCCGACAACCAGTTTTCAGATACACATTCCACAAGCACCTGTCAGGTACTACCACAAGTGTGGGTCTATGACACAAGAACCCTTATTCTCATTCAATTAACCTAGTAACTGAGATACAAAATTCCTCACCTTAACTTTGAAACAAAGGGTTATCGCATCCATCATCAGAAATAGTGCGATTGTTACCCTTTTCTCTTTGAAGAGTTATGATAATGTATCTCTTTACCTATTTCCAATCAAAATTGCGATTGTCACGCTTTTTATAATAACATTTCAGGCTTACATTCGGATCAGTAATTCACCAACCTTATTTAGATGTTATAATAAAATCTTACGCCTACGTCCAAAACAACTGGAGATAAATACTCACAGGTGTTGTGACATTTAACCATCGATGTATTATTACACTATGGTACAAAATTAACCCCGGTTTATTTATTGAGCAACCTAGCTCTGGCATTTAGTATTTTGACTATTTTAAGTTTTAAGAAAGTCCAGCTCGGTATCGGATACTTCCGGTCCGGGCAGACGTCTGTCGAACATCTCAGATTTACAATTGTCTCGTGCTTGCTGTACCTCGTTAAACACAGGCTTTATCAGGAACCGAAGTCTCTGCAAAAAATAAAAACAAAGTCAGTAGGGAAACGACCAACTTAATATCCGATAGACACTTCCAAATTTATTTGTGAATATCCCAGTTGGTATTTTCAATTTCAGAAAATATCAAAGCGGAGGTTTGGGTTGGAATAACGTCTTGTAACGTCCGGATGACATTTAAATAAATAAATATTGTGTTAATTGTTGAAATCTGTTAAGCATGAAACCAGCCCCAACGACCACTGAAAGTCCCCATTTTTGGCATGGCGGGTCATGCTCGTGACGTCACATGACTTTTAACTCCTGTTGCGTTTTACTGTCCAAGACAACTGTCTAGCGCTGCCGACTTGTGGTGCAGTATAAAGTGGGCGTTATCCCGAGGTATGCTTAGCCAATAGTGGTAGAGCTCTTCTCAGTATTTTTTAGAGTGTTACCCATGGCGGCCGGGAGGATTATGACTGTAACCTTAACATTTCCAAATGTTCAAAGTATGTTTGTACATTAAGCATATGGAATGGAAAATTAAATGGTATAGAACGAACACCGGTAAATGTGTTTAAACATAAACAATTTTCCAAACATTTTCCGGATCCCCAGGTTATTTAAGGTATTCCCTATTGGTTTTAAATCAAATTAAAAGTGACCGAATTACAAAGATAATGCTATAAACTAAAATAACCAAAATAATTGCCGTACTTTTCTGAAGTTTAAAATTTGGTTTATTAACTTACAAACTTGCGACTTTTCATACAAGTCATTTCAGCTGTGACGTAGGCAGGGGAAACTCCATTTGGAACAAAAGGATCTATGGATACCAGTCACTTGGTGAATACCCCAGAAGACGTCACTCGAGAATCACAGCTGACTCTTAATAAAAGTCATTTGTCCAGATCCAATAGTGATTCTATTAACCATTTGGGAATACGTTTAACAGCTTTGAGCTCATTTGTATTTCAAATTATTACTCGCTTGAAACAGGGTCATAGTACAGGCCGTAGACCGCACGGCCTTTCACAAACAAACGGTCACAGCTTGAACCTTTAAAATTAAATTAAGCGTTGCGCCAATCTGCACAAGCAGCGCCCAAAAGATTAGTTCTTCCAAATGGGTTCAGTCCGTCATATCAACTTTTCCAACAGCTGCTGACAACATGTCAAACAAATTAGTATTATCTATCACCGTTAGAGTTTACGGTTTTCACTCTGTCCTTGTTTGAAGCCGGTAATTTGTTACAAAAATAAGCTTGAAGTTGTTAATAACATGTGGATTAGGCGAAACATTACTGTCAGTATAAGTGTGAAGCAGAAGGTGGGCCTAGCGGAAGTGGGTATTATTCCACGATGTTTTTCTCGTATTCCAGTTCAATTTATTTTACCTCCATAAATGTGCCTTCAGCGCGTGCAATTTTCACAATCATCACAACTGGGATTGGAAGCAGAATCAACACCACCAAACTCCAGCTCATAATGGTGGACCACAGCGGGAACTCATAGAGTCCGGATTTCCGGCGATACTTCAACTCCGGATACAGGACAGCATCCAGGCAGAACACGATCTTTGAAAATAGAAATCACAAAATAAAATACACTGCAACGTTTTCTTTTCTTCTCTCTTTTTTTTTTATTTTTTTTATTTTTCTTTTCATATTAAAAGTCTTACCTGGTCGCTAATGGAGTTTATAATAAAAATAACAAATGTGGTTGGCCAGTGGTTAAATATAGAAGATATTTTTTTACTTATGTTATTGGCAGTACCACCTCTTTCAGAAACTGTTAGGCTCTGAATATTCAAGTATATTATATTATTAGGCAACGGCAAAGGTGGCACTACCAGCTATATATAATAAACAGATGTACCTCCGTTTTTACCCACCTGCCGACCCCATTGCCTAAGCTACAGTTTAACAGACTCGTACAACAGATTGCCTAAGCTACAGTTCAAGAGACTTGTAAAACAGACTGCCTTGACTTTTAGCTCTACAACTTTCTTAGCCTGTGTCACCTTGTCTCGTCATATTCATCTAGTCTTACAACAAAAGAGCGAAGAGACAGTGCGACAAAACGCTGCTTATTTGTACTCTGACCTAGCCTCATATGCTGGATTTATAGTGTTTGAAAACATCCCGAATCATGGTAAACCCAGCCAATCAGCGACTCTCTATCTCACAACAGCCACGTATATTTGTTTTAATAGTTCTTTTCAAACATCTTCAGACGGCCATATTTGATTACAACCGTTGCCGTCTTACCTCGAGGATTGCTTACCACCCGTCTGCGTTGAAAGTTAAATGGTATTTGATCGTTACAAAATGAAACTCCAAGAAATACTACAACGACTGGATTTGAGTATTATATAAACTGTGAACACAAAACATGTTCTTCATCATGTTTGTAAGCTGATTTAGAGCACTAATTTCCCTCATTATTTTGCCTCTTCATGGTCTGTTGTTCAATAGATTTGTTCCACTGGTGGGTGTATTCAGGGTGAAACCCCGATGGGAATACAGTATGTGGATAACATATAACAAGATCTTATATACCAGGTTTAATACACCCATGCCTTAATCTTAGCTCACGAGATGGGGCTTAGACAGAATAAGTTCATTGTTAAAACGAATAATACTTACGACAGTGAAGGCAGGGGTGATGATCAGCCAGCACCATTTGAAGAGTGGGATCAACCGGTAACCTAACATATACTCTATGTTTTTGACGAAGCGATTGACACCTGTGGACAAGATAAGACTATTATAGAATGACTCATAGGAATCTGATTTTTGCTACACCTGAGAACCGTTTGCTTTCAGTAAAGCCATATCATACATACTGTGTGCAGTCCCGGATATCCAGCGTTGCCATGCATTGGGGAGGCCAATTTGATAGAACCTAAAATGGCGGCCATCACATTTCGTCACAATCCAATCTCAGATAGATGATTGGACATTTTGGCGTCGTGGTACAGTTGCTGTACTGTTTCTGTGTTCACCGTCGACTCTGTGTTTCAAATTGGACCGTTTTCTACTGCCCTACTCATATGAACAATCCCTGTACTAAGCCCTCAAGCCCTCTTTCATAGGTTTCTGTCCAACAGTGTATGGACGTAAAGCTAGATTGCCCACTTCCCCTGTTTTCCGTACGATAAATTGGCAAATCCATACCCAGAAGTGAATAAACTGAACTATGTTTGTATAAATGACCTACATGGCAATGCCCCAACTTTGTTTTCAAGCATGTAAATACCAAAAGTTATATCACAGTACAAAGACCCAATATTGTACAAAACATACATTTTCCCAATGTCTAAAACAAACCAAATCCGTTCATTGAAACATAAATTTACTTTACCCCAGTAAACAATAATGAAAGAAGAAAGTATAGTACCCCATTTGTTAAACTTAAGTTTACAGAAGTTCAAATCTCAGTATTGTTCAAATCAACAAGTTACTTTATCAATTCTTCAGTTTGCATTTGATCTATTACATTATTTGTTTCGATTTGATAAGAAAAGTTTAATGTGCTTTAAGGGTCTGAGCTTTTACATTTTATCTGAAATATTAACGTTCTCATCGTTCGACTTTTAGTAACGATTTAAGGAAGCTCACCTTATTTGTGGCGTTTTTATTTGTTGAATGTGGGATACTATGTTTTCTCAACTAACCAAAACGCATCAAATAAGGGGAATCCCCTAAAGTCATAACTTCTGATTGTGTACGATGAGAATGTCCATTGGGGTAGCTTTTGAGTAAGTAATTATTGACTGTAGAGGCCGAATTGGCAACTTAAATGTAATGGCAAATAAAATTTATATATTCTGATTGCAAACTTAGTCGATATATGTTAGATGGTTCTGAATGTACTTTTATTTTAATAGATTCTAATTTATAATTTATTTTGTTTTGTTTGTCATATTCTGCACCATACAATAACTAACACGACTCGAATTAAATATTTGCAAATATTTTGAATTATCAGATAATAGCATATGTGTACATATAAATTTTCTACTTTTTTTATCTCTCAACAATATATTCGTTAATTGGTAGGATAAAACTTTCCTAATTTGAACAGATTCTAGTTGAGAAGATTGTGCAGGCGTGGACCTGTTTGCAATCAACCCTCGGCCTTTAACGAGGTTCTTAACGATAATCTGCTTCAGCTAAAAAAAAAGTGTTATCCTAAATCAACGAAAATAATGTCAATACTCACTTCCGAAAAATGAATTATTTCACTATCTGTCAACAGGCCTAAAAAACTATATTAGGTCTGCTTAGACCTCCTAACGTGTTTATATAGGAGCTAACTGCTAACAGATGACTATAAGCTCGGTCTTGACTACATACGTGCAACTAACAGCTACTTTTATAAATGTTATAAATACTAGCCGGCTATACGTAAATGTAGAAATGCGCCTAATGGGTGTGTGTTGGGGAGGGGTGAGGGGGCTATCAGTTAAATACACCCTATACTGATGTAATTTTGACATATTCTTCTGGCTACAATGGGAGTTCATCTGATGTAATTCATTCCGTTTTGCCGAAGAACGCTAGCTCGTTCAATAGAAAATTGCTGTTTATATGTTCTTAAAGTGGGACCTATGAACTGGAGTTTTTGGGACCTTGTCGAAGGATGTGAGTGTTAGCTGGTAGACTGACTGATGCTTTGCCTTATACAGTACCGTAAAACCAGGCAATCACAACACATTGTAGAAGGCCGACGAGGATAAGAATTCTTCCATTGAGGTACCACTCGAAGATCTGCTGGACGTAGACTCCCCCCTGTTGACGGAAATACATTCAATATATGGCATTAACACGGCAACCGAAAGAAACGGAACCCCATAGTTGTTGATTGTACTGCATCCTCTGTCGTCATCTGAAGTCTTCTTCCAGCCTCTTCATCTACTTATACCGTGGCTGGCATATTGCCTAATAACTTGTTCAATGTTCGCCTAATTGAAGTAACCCCTTTCCCACATGATATCAACCCCATGTATAGATCGTAAATACTTAGAAGTATAACTAATTGAACAAAATGAACAACTTTCAAAATAATGGGTTTTTGGTACAGTTTATATCGCATATGTCGTCTATATTACCCTGGGCCCTATTTATCACATATAATGACACAGTTTCTATAAAATACCTCAACGGTGTCTTAAAGTATCAAATCCATAGACAGCAGGGTATCTTAATGCAATTGTATTTGTTCCTAACTCAACACTGAGCAAACAAAAATGGAATATTCATTAAGCAATTTGTTCATAATCCACATATACTCTTCATGGCATTTCGTTAGTAATTGCGTTATTAACGACACTGATTGCTGGAGATGATATCAAACATCGAATGTTAGTAATTTGGAAAATATCATATCGATACGTTTCGAAAAGTAAAAAAAGATACATTACCAAAACATATTAAGACCCAACTGGCTGTAATCTACAGTACAGTAGATTCGGTACACCTATTTATCACTGGCAAACTAAACCCCTGCCAGTTACTAGATAGGCGTGTTAAACATATTATCAACTAACAAACCAATGCATATGAATTATGAAAACAGCTAGTGAAAGCAAGTCATTACCTGTATTTAACTTAACGATTGTCTATAATAAATTGGCTAGGTGTGCCTAGAGCAATTCACAGCATCATTAACATTTCGTTGACACTCACATAGATGAAAAAGAGCCAATTAAACACGTTTCAAAACTAATTCTGAATAAACATTTCAGCTTATTTTAGGATTCGGGTAGACGTACCTGAGTGACCATTGTCAAGCCAATGAGGAACCAAACGAAGCAAGCCACAGCCGTGAAAATTTCTTTGTTGGGGCTTCCACTCAAGCGCCTTGGGTAGAGATCGGTCACAGCCACAATCAGGGCTTCAGCGGTCACAAACTGTCAGAAAGATAACTCCTGGCTACAAATGCTTCTTAACATTAGTAATGCTATAAATCATTTAGAGACTTATGATGGTACATCAACCATACAAGTCTGTTTAATACCAACATGGTATTCAGCAAATATTCATGAATTAGTAATAACGTTATTTATTAAATTGTTTAACCAGATATGGTCTGCGTATATGCCTCGATGATTGTTTGAACCCGATAAAGCCTTTACTAAAGATATAGCTAGCAATCCTTGCTTAACCCAGTACATATCATATCATTCTTTAATTGCCCAGTATTAACTTGAAAAGACTTGAATGTGTGTGTGGTATGTGGTATACCTTTACGTAAGTTCAGTATGCACACGCTGCTGTTAACCGGTCTCTATTTCGTTCTCCAGAGATTTGTTTGATTGGGGTTTAATGGGGTACTCAATGGTTTTTCACTTATATGACGACAGATTGTCCGCTTTACCCCGTTTCTTGCCTCATTACAATAGAAAACCGAGAGGAAACCTAGGGAAAACCACCCCCGCGATTCCCAGAGCCATGTCGTGCGACTCACTCATATACCTGATGGTCAACGGACGGACTTGATTCCGTGAACGGCAATAGGAGTATGATTATAGAAAGCGCAAACACTACCACTTAGCCACGGCCGCGGGCCTTTTTCCAAAGAAAACAATTCCTATTGTAGGATATAGTTTCCGTGTGTCTATTTAGTTTTGAACAGTCTTTAGACAACAGGCGGTAAATACTGTACCAACTATAACCAGTCCATCAACTTATTAACTTTAGCTGAACATGTAGTTAGCCTATACTGTACCACATCTAAATGTTGGTGTTTTTTTGTGATTTCAATAACACAGACAAAAGTGGACCCAAATTAATTAGCCTATTTTTATTATCGTTTATATTTTCATAATTATATTTAGCTTGAAGATTATTCTGTTTTACAGCGCCTCACCTGACTGTCAATTCCCAGGAATATCAACATCACAAAGAACATAGCAGACCACACGGGAGCAACGGGTAGTTCAGCCAGGGCCTGTGGGTAGGCCACAAACGCTAATCCGGGACCTACGTAAAACGAAAGTGAAACCATTAACCGATCTTTGTACTTCGTAGTATAGGACTGTAGTTACATAGCAAATACAGTTTTGTTATTAGTTTTCAGGAGGTGGGGAGAAGAACGATTCACCGATACTCTATGCTGTCATTCTGATTGACAGCACAGCATTTGACCTGGTGGGGTTTTTTTTGTTTTTTTTACTAAACTAATCTATTGTTCTTTGTGGATCATTTCAGTTCAACACTTACATAAAGGACCGGACTAAATGTTTCTAACATAGATATATTTTGTCACCAAGAACAGTTTGTCAAAAAGCAGACATCGCCTTCCAGCCAATCAGTCCATTTACAACAAACATTCGTTTAGAAACAACAATTGAGACCAGAAACAACATCTTATTCTCGATTGGTGGTCTGCAAGCAAATGACTTTTCTAAATCAATGCACAATCAACAAGGTTAATATGATGTGGCAAAAGCCGCCTAATTCGACCGTAAACAACACCGATGTCAGGTATCCCATGTCCGAAGATATACCTTCAACCTATGAGGCATGTCAATGGTGTCTATTTAATAACATATATGTGGTTAATGTGAAACAAATGAGGGGAAATTGTTTTGTCACACGATTCCCTGGCAAGCAAATATCATGGAGAATTTCGGGTGATATATAATACGGAATAATTACTTTAGGTTTTACCTACATTTGCTAATGTAGACATGACAGCTATTTGAACCCGCTCACATCAGGTAAAAAAAATGCTTGTCCAAGAAACAAGGAAATACTTGTCATATTTCAAACGCTTGTTCATCTAATTAGATTATAGTAACCAAGCAAAATATACATGACACTAGCGAGCCTTAGTATATTATTCCAACTTACCTGAGCCGGCCACTTGGTCTATGTGGATGCCCGACTTGAAGGACATAAACCCAAGAACTGAGAAGATAGCGAAGCCAGCAATGAAGCTCGTCAATGTGTTTACGACCACATACACAAGCAAGTCCCTATGTACATAATATAAAAGACAACACACGAGAACCCATTAGTATTTAATATTGAATAAGTTTGTTTTTCTATCAAAGTGGACAAAGCCTATTCCCTGTATATAGTAAAATTATAAAAACAAAACAACGCACAGACTGGCATGGAGAGAGGGAGAGAGAGAGAAGTATGTACCAATAAGTAGTTTAATAATGTAAGACTAACCTCAGTGAGTTATGGTGGAATCGATTAAACCCTCCGAGCGATGTGTGTTTACAGATACAAATACCGTAAGAAAAACACACCTGCATCGCTGCGTCCAACCAAACCTGACAACCAGAGATCAAATTCTACATATCAAATATATATAAACTTCTGTATAGCTCTGTTTATCAACAATATTATTAACATTTAAAAGTGTCACTGAGACAGACATACGTGTGACTTCCAATATTAATTTTAATAAGAACGGCCCTGTAACCTGGATGTAATAAGAAAGACCCTGTAACCTGGATGTAAAGAATTCCATGATACACAGATTTTCTAAATTTGTATTTTGGTTTGTTGGCCAATCATGGACACGATGACCGTCTTGTAACCCACACAGCATGCCTATTATGCCAATACAAATTCACGTAAATGTAGTTTTAACATCGTATTTATATTAGGTTGCATTGCTTTTCTATTATAAACGTTAAATCCATGTGTGTGGGTAACATGTTCAGATTTCAGATTTGGCTTCGTTCAGATTTGACTAAATTTCAAATGAAAAAGTTTAGCACCACTTTTATTCAGTACTCAATTCAACTACGGTATGCCGAAATTTGTTTTGTACCGCAATTCCATATATACCTTTGCAACTCCCAGTTTAGTCCAATCAGGCAGCAGGTAGAACCGGATACCCTCAGCAGCTCCATCTAGCGTGACACCACGAATGACCAGGGCAAACAGGAGCAGATAAGGGGCAATAACCGTCACATAACTGATCTATACAAAGCAAAAATATGGGCGTTTAGATCCATGTCTGCTTACTTTTCTTTATTTATAACAAGGAAAAAGACAACATTCAATGATGACAAAGGATAATTTCTATTATCAAGCTCCTATAAAAAGTGCTAAATATTTCATTATTGGCCGTACAGACGTAGGCCCTAATTGGTATCGTGTTAGATCCCTCCCAGGACGGGAAAAAAGCTGAAGAATTTCGCGTGTATTCCTCAATATCATGAATAATATATACGGTTTGTTATTACAATCTGCATCAAATAATTTACTGAGTCAAAAAATAAATCTATATAAAACATTAGTGACTTTACTTGGAAGTAGGTTTAACGCAAAATAATATGCGTTTCGTTGTGTGAAATTGGTGATTGGCAAATTGCTCTCCCAGTATTACTTTTAACCATTTTTTATAATTGAATACTGTACTTGCGTGCAACTAACTGATATCTGTATCAATGTCAGTCGATTGTAGTTTTGGATTATCAATAAAGACATGTTGGTTATGACTTCGTGACAAAATTGAATTCCTTAATGCGGCAATACACAATATAAATGCCTTTATCGTCAATAATTAAAACTGTGTACGGAATAATCACACATAGTTATCGTTTGTTTTGTACTGAGGATGTTCTTCCTATAGATAACAAAGCCTGTCTGAAACCAGAGGTAATTTACAACTATTGGCAGGAATCCAAGTCTTGTCGACCCAGACGCGTCCAGCGGCGACTTCCAGCATTATACATTCAGCTAGCCCGCCAGAGACCGGTTCAACTTGCCCCAAACCAAATGCGTAACTTGAAACACGCTGCGTTGTCAATTTGACGATCACGCAAGCTGCCAACATTATTCCATGCTGACTGGAGGCTTTGTCAGAAGAGACAAAGAACACCCATCTACTACTGCATCGGTGCCTCGCAAAAGTCCGTATGGAATCCGACCAAAAGCCATTATTAACCGTACTAGCACAGCCTAGATTCAGGCCTGGTCAGTAAGCATAAAATATATAGGTTTTATGATTTATTTATTTGATGATGTTTTTCCTCTCGTATATAAGGCGATTTCATCCGATTGACACGGTACCATACTAGTACGTACGGTAACACCCTTATAGCGTAAGCTTAACATGAATCAACAACAAGGTCTTATACAAGAACAAGACGCAAAATAAACCAAAATGTGTCAATCGACAAGGCAGAACAACAACTTAACTTGTATTCAGAGAGCCTTATAGCTAAACTCCTGGCAACTCGTAGCTCGGTTGGTCGAAGACCTTCTTTTGCGGGCAAAGCTGAACACATGGTTGTATTAATCTTGGAGGATAAACAAGTTCACCATGATATCTGAGTCAACTATGAACACACAAATTAGGCTACTTATTCTTTTCAACCGCGAGCAGTTTTTCACTTACTATTTTCCTGCTTGTTGGACATTATAATATGTTACTTAACTAGCTGTACGCAAAACTCTATAAGCAATGAAACGTAATTGTTTAAACAGGACTTTAGACTTGCGCTTGGTGACTTTCTTTATGGGGATCTACAACTACAGCTAGTGTCATGCTCGACACAAT
Source organism: Mopalia muscosa (assembly GCA_031763545.1). Lineage (NCBI taxonomy): Eukaryota > Metazoa > Mollusca > Polyplacophora > Chitonida > Mopaliidae > Mopalia > Mopalia muscosa. The sequence continues at coordinate 28,902 of JARFOD010074731.1, forward strand.
ATCGATTCCTTTAACACGCTTTCAGGCTAGAGCGGGTGGTTCTTTGTCCAAGAGCATTTTGTTCAATTTCCCATTGTCAATAAACTTTCAACAAATTGCAATATACAGTACAGTAGAATAAATTGGCTAAGTGTTGGAGTGATTTCCATTAACTTTCCTGGGCTCTTCGTCCAATCTTGACGTACACAACATGTCTTTAGACAAATTTAAGTGTCAAGTAAGAAAAACGATCTTTGCTTGTCAGTAATATGTTGTTGTGTGTATATAATATGCAAGCACATTTTGTATTGAATTTAGTGTATCAATGTATTCATTGTATTTATATCACGTTATATAAATATTGTATTCCATATGAATGAAGCCTGTTAATGGGACTTGTTTCCGTGGGTCATCCCTGAAATAAATTAACTAGAATACTGAAGCCGAAATGATCAGAATATTTCTACCCGCTGTTATGTTCACTACATTTTCGTCACTGTACTTGTATCTGCAAGTTTGCAATGAAGATAAGGTGGTGGTCAACAATATCAATCTAGATTGATTGGTATCATTCTGTCGTATACAAAGTTCTGGTCTTTTTTCCACAAAGCAATAATAGAATAAGTTGATCTTAAATACAATGACGACACAATACCTTCAGTACTCTTTGCCATGGTAATTAGGATGAACTGACGCTAAGATAGTTTTGTGGAACCGACCCCAGGTCTGCTCATCAGCTTAATATATTACTCTACAGAGACGTCACTTTGTTCACCCTGTCTGTCGAGAGTTCTGTATTTTACAGTGACCTCATTATGTTCCTCGTGTCTGCCGAGAGTTCTGTATACTAAAGGCAAGGACTAATACTGGTGAGTAGACTGCTTATTGCACTGTTGACTGATTTCCATGAAAAGGCTTAATTGAAAATCGATTGCAGAGACCTGTTGCAACTCTTGGAGTATTTTATTCTAGCTAAGAAAGTGTATCTATGGGGAGAACAATAATGTAAGGTGACAAGGCGTAGGTCGGGAGGACCGTTGTCAAAGCGGTTACGTTACATATTAACATTTAAATTGCTTTTAATTGAGTGTTCGATGAATAATAATAATACTATTATGTTAAACTGAAGTCCATATAAATTGTACAGTACTATAATATTTATAGATTTATACACTAAAATCGAAGTCATTTCGTATAAGTTAACATATTCTGTTATACATGTAACATAGCCCGCCATCTTGACAACATGTAGGATGAAACGAGAATAGTTCCTAACCCAGATGGGCTCACACATACGGATTTAGGTACGATATTGCCTTGTTGTTACAGCTATTGAACTGTGTGGTCATCAGACATATTTAATAACATGCAATACAATGTGGACACGAACTGATTAACTGCATCAATTATAAAAATTCCCAAACTTGTGGGAGATTATTTTATGGCACTAACCATAAATGTTTCCCAGCCTTACGGTAGATCAACAAAACGTTGGTACTCATCGTACGTCAGATACTACAAAGAGAGCAGCCATATCTGTTGTATTTCAAAGGTAAGACCAGTTAGGCCCTGTCAAACGCCCGAACCTTCGAGCAGAAATCTGGGTTTTTTCTAAAGTCATTAGTAATTTTTTTTACAGTTCTTCGTTTGTGTTGGTCACCTCTTTGTTCTATCTATAATTACGGAAGAGCACCATCCTTATACAATTAAATACGAAAAATGGGTCACAACCAGTCGGAATCTTACCGACATATTCTTGTGAACGAGTCAGACGAATCATCAAAAGTATTTGGAGCAAATGCAAAGTTTGCCAAATCTTCTGGCATTTCGGTCGGTATCCTAAATTTTTTATGTGTATATCTAGTCTTCATAAAACTATATTACTTTTAATAGCGTATGAGAACGCAATAAGTGTAACTTGACGCAGATACTCGTTTTATACAAGAATATGATCCGATTGAGTCAGCTCCCTAAGCACCCAGTGTCTGACACACTCGTTTAGGTTTCAAACCGATAAACCAATGGGCCATTTTTAATTTCAAGAATTATACCAATTAAAGAAAATACCCCCTTTGTCACTCCGGCAGAGAACATGCACTGACATTCGATGATGCGAACGATTGCGGTTCAGATCTAAGTAAAGCGTATTTCCAGCAAGTTTCTGGTCAGTGTTTCTCAATATTCCAGTTATAAATTTCAATAATGTAATAATATTTTATATTTATCATATTAACATTATTTGAGTCTTTATAACTATAAATATATATTAATATTTTAACAATGATTCTGACAATAAATGAAACTGTTTGTGGTGCATGTAGATTTTATAAAAAGTGGAGAAGACAAAGATATTCCGTTGACTTATCTCTCCCAGCAATATTCTCATTTATCTCCAGCATGGCTGGCCAAAAGATCTAGTTTACAAAAAATCGCTCCATACGCCATATTGAGTAACCATATGTACGAAATATTTGTACCTAATGAATTCGTGTTCCCTGGAGGCATTCTATCTACAGTTAGAAACCATACACGTATGTTATGCGTTGGTCTGAGGTCTCTATCTGCCCGTTCATTCATCATTGATCAAGAGTTTTGAAGAATGCGGATGCTTACTATCCGCTCTATTAAGATCTATTCAGAAATGTGTGGTAAGAGTTTATCTAGAATACGAGGTTAGTTTCCGTGTTTATTAATATACATCCCCCTTCAGGTGTGATAGTGTTTTCAGCTTGAATGATTTACAAAGAAAATAACGCCAATGCCCTATTGTAAGGAAATATCTAGCAGTCGGCAGATTGAAAAGGTGTTAATTCCTGGTCTACACTCAAAAACATTTGCTTTTACCGTCATTTGGTTATATCGAGATAAAATGTGCTCTATACTCGTAATTAACCAGTTCATTTAAGCGTATTTTTCTCCGGATGAATGTCATCAAGACAGCCTGATCTCCGACACACCTAAAGAAATGGCGTTGAAGCATTACAAATTTCAATCTGTCGTATAAAGTTACATACCATACAGCACGGCGATGTGACTAGTAAAACTGCACAATGCGCGACATAGATGCGAATACATATCTTGTAGACTATACAGTATATAGAGATTGGCGTGCAGGATTACCAAAACTTTAGAAATAAGGCCTTCCTTAAATGACAAACAACGTTGAATTAGTATGACCTAATTACCGCGAAAGACATCTTTAAGCGAGTGTGCTACTGCTTAAAAATGATTGATTTTGACGTGAAATTGGACGTCGAGTTGTCGTTTTATGGTCGATCTAACCCAAAAGTGTTCAAGGTAGAAAAAGAGATGGGTTAAGTCCAGGTAACGCCATTCAATTGCTACAAATAGGGAAATGAAGCCAAGAATAATGGCAGCGATCTGCTATTTCTTAAGGTCGGGAAGACTCAAGTAGTGTAGCTATGAGCGATTAAGAGTCCCACTGAGCAGTGAAAATCCTTAACCATTCTACAACATGGTGTACGCTGTAATATTCCATCTAGCATGTCCTTTAATCAGTTCACACAATGGTCTGTGTGCTAACATAATGTATATATATGCCTGTAAGACCTGCATTAATTATGAAGATGGTAGTCAGGAGTATATCACCCCGGAGCTCTTCCAGCATCTGGAAACCCATGTTCACACAACCATCAACTATCATCTTGCTGTTTATCGCAGATTAAAACTTTGGGATAAACACGCGCCATCAAGTTCGTCGCCAGAGATCACGGCGGAGTTCTAGTCAAAGTAACCTAACACACATGCAGACACGTGAAAAGGGAGTTCAAATACAATGAACTGCATTAAAAAAACGATATAAACATTTCGTCTTTAACAACAGCAAAGGTTTTAATCAAATTGTTCATAATTCATTTTGTTTCTTATTTGGGACCTGTGGTGCACTGTGTATCGCCTTCTTGTATATTGGCATTTTCAAACTAGGCAGTGTCATTCATCCAAGGAGTTGTCTCTCCGTTATAGAAAAGAAATAAACTTACCTATAGCTTTGAATTCCCAAGCAATAAAACACGAAATGCAACTTTGCCTTGTCAAGCCTTGTCTCACTAACTAAATAATTTACTGTCTGGAGTGAATGTTTAAAGACGTGTCGAATAGCAATGGTCCCTACTCTCTTAGAAATAATAGTTATTTGATGGTTCTGAAGAATCGATGGAACCATCTGTATGAAGCCATAACAGCAAAAATGGTTCTTTGACATAAGAAAGTGAGAAATACTTGGAACGGTTGATGTGATGGTTCCATACAGAACCATAAAATGTTCCGTCAGAACCACGATTGAGGAACCTTAAAGGGTTCCATTAGATTAAAGGGTGTCTGCAACAAAGCAGACAAATAATAATTATACCGAGTACTAAAGGTATCTACTATTCACGGGTCGATGTATTGATAGAGAATCGCCTTTTAAAATTAGCTTTGGCTGGCAGGTAACCCGTGTCTTTCACTTTGCATTACATTGATTGGTGTGAAGACGCTAACTGACAAAACATAATAACTTGACAAATGTGTATGTGTTGGAGCAATGTGGCATCCTTTACTGTCCTATATTCAGATGTCATGCCCTAAAGCCTGCTGCACTTGACGGACCGCTGGGCGCCAGACAGATAAAACCCACAATAATGGTCGGCGGGATGAAAATTGATCTAAGCGTTGTCCCGAGGGTCTCAGTTGTTGGATTACTACTTACATAGCTCACCCTATACAGCTACACTAAAACATACCTATGTACACTTAGTTGTTTCTGAGGTTAATATGGAATTCAATATTATGATACTCAACTAGGGGAAAGGTAAATACATACATGGAACCATATATATATATATCCCAGACCACGAGAACGGTTCTTTGATATAATAAGAAAAGGAGAAAAACATGGCACAGTACACATATGAGTTTCGTGACTGAAGAACCATAAAGGGTTCCATTAGAGCCATATTTTCATAAGTGAACGACTTAGACAAACTCTTGTTGTTTATAATTACCCAATATTCCAAAGTCCGAGCCTATGTCTGTGAAGAAATACCCGAATTCACAAAATAGCCCAATATCGAAACAAATACACGTGGCGGTTGTGCGATAGAGCGTCGCTTTTGGGTGAATGCTGCCAATAGAAATACAGCACTTGAGGATAGGCCAGAACACAAATAATACATCTACATAGCAGTCTACATATAGAGATACGATGTGTTCAGATGATGGCCATTGCGTTGAAGTCTCTCATTAGTCGGTTAATTTAACTGCAAAATGCAACAAAATTTAAAACATTTCGAAAGCATTGTGACAGAAATATACCTGACTGACCCAAATAGTATATGTACAGCTCCTCACCAATTATCCATCCTTTTGGACGTGTGGACGTCACAAATTAGGGTCAATTGGCATTAAAAAAACACTTCCTTATGTTCCATTTTGGCAATGCAAATATTTTTAATTACAGTCGAGGTTCTCCGTCACGTGGCACTCAAGGCTATCCAAGGGTGTTGTTTCCGTCATCACTAGATTATACAGTAAACTGTGAAGTCGAACTTGAGATCCTGGGCCAATGTTAAAACTTTTTCAAATCTGATTCTGTGACGCTGACCTTGAGATCCTGCTTCCCAGATTTATGCTCCTTTCTAAAGGTTCATACTCAAAGTACCATTTCTTGTTACTGCTTCAGAAGATTTCACTGATTTGCGTCAATTTGATTGGTTTAGTAATAAACAGTCGACCAATCAAACCTCCCAAAAAAGGGATATTCTCCTGAAATCGTTACAACAAAATCGGACCGTGAGATTATATCAAGAGCAAACTTGTTAAGTACGATCTTGATAAGAGAACGATCTTGAGAAGCATCGATAGAGTTCTCATGTTTAATGCTCAGTTGAGCACAGATATCAATCTCAATATGTTTTTTAATAAGCTTAGTTTAAGACAACAGTGTGAAGAGTCGACTCATTTCAGCATGCTATAATAAGCACTTCTAAAGCATCCGCCCACGGTAAAGACCTACAGGTCTACATAACTGCATAGCCAGCCAACTTTTCACCAATCACCAAAGGTTATTCACTGGACTACCTTGAATTCAACTGAGTCCTAGATACAGCCTGGTTAGGTCTGTACCACTACCGCGTTGTTGTGTTTTATGCTACTAAGTGTATGTCATATATATTAAAACAATTACGGCATATTATTCTCTCTATATACACAGAGGAGCCATATACTACCGGCTAACTCTGGATACGGCCCAACGTGTATTAACTAAAGACAAAATGTATGTCCTTTGATTATTGTCTGTGAAGGTTGAATTATTGTCGCTCTTGATATGTTGTCAGGAACTATAACAGTCCTTGATCAACCAATGACATTGAGTTACGGTTAGAAACAACAGTTTTTGTTCCAAGTAGGATTATAAGTAATCGATACTAGCTCACAGGATTATACCAGAGAGAATAAATCACCGATTCTACCTGGCAGGATTATCCATGGATTTGTTTGTTTGTTTGATTGGTGTTTAACGTCGTACAAACAGATCAGCTTCCTGTTTCCTTTAGCTCTAAGAACACCAGGGCAACGATCGACCAAGGAAGCCGAGGGAATATTCTGCAGGACTATCCATGGATTATCCATGGAAGATAATACATCAATGCATCACTAGATTTGATAACAGCTGCCAACAGATATTAATAAGACGTAAATACGCCCACATCCGGGGTTTCAAGTATCATTACTCGTATCCAGTTACATTCAAAGCGCTCATTCCTCGTTCATACCTGATGATTCCAACAATGGCAGCCAGCAACTAATCGACATATCACATTAAGCCGCTCTGTTAATCCCAACACTAAGAAGACGTGCCTAAAATTGTCTTGCTTTTTTCGCTTGATTTGTTTATAACGTCAAACTAACTGGTATGACGACTTTGTGCGGCGGGGGTTAGGCGGTAAAACAGAAGACAACTGCTAAATAGAAGCCTGTCTTCTGTATAGTAAGGGCCGTACCTTCTAAACATCGTGTAGAGGGAGGAAGGGAGGGGTGGAATCAGTATGCTATAGTAAATCGGCTATATGCACTGCAACCCAACTTACAAAAAATATCGTTATCAAAGAACAATCATACAAATAAGGGTTCGCGAAGGCTCTTTATAAAAAAGGATTGTACTATATGAAAACATAAAGACAAAAACCGTTCTTTGATAATAGAAGAAAAGGAGATAAAAAAAGAGAAAACAGTTTCCCAGAGAGTGTCCTACAGAACCATAAAGGGTTCCTCCCGAGCCATGACCGAAATACCTTATAAGGTTACATTAGATCCGTGTTGATTTTTCTAAGAGTGTAGCTTTGCTTAAAACAAAAACCACCAGAATAGAAACAGTTTTTCTCACTGCTTAAAACAAACAAACTTCTTCGCTTATTCAACGTCACAGTTCATTCATTAAAACATCGCAGAACACATGATGTAAGCCGACATGAATGGCAAAATAAACGTGTATAGTGTCTTGTAGGGAAATTGTGGGTGTGGTGGGAGGTTGGTGTGTGGTTTGTCCCAAGGCTACTAATGTTCAGACAGTTGAAGGTAGTCAACAAAAATATCAACTGTAAATTTAAAGAAAGTGAGTCACTGGAAATGTCTCTTTAAACGTATATAATATACGTAATGTTGAGCTATTGCCAATACATAACAAAGAAATGGGGTTTGCTAGGTGTATTTTTACAATGGTAGTTTTGGTTTATGAACAAAGGCATGCTGTTTATGACTTCGTGACAAATTTAATTCATTAATGCGGCAATACACAATAGAAATGCCTTTATCATCAATAATTAAAACTCTGCTCGGAATAATCACACATAGTTATCGTTTTTCTGTACCGATAGTATGCTTCCTATAGATTACAACGCCTGTCTGAACACCAGACGCAATTTACAACTAATGGCAGGAATCCAAGTCTTGTCGACCCAGACGCGTCCACTTCAAGCATTATACATTCAGCTAGACCGCCAGAGACAGGTTCAACTTGGCCCAAACCAAATGCGTAACTTGAAACACGCTGCGTTGTCAATTTGACGATCACGCAAGCTGCCAACATTATTGCACGCTGACTGGAGGCTTTGTCGGAAGAGACAAAGAACACTCATCTACTACTGAATCGGTGCCGTATGGAATCCGACCAAAAAGCCATAACCGTACTAGCACAGCCTAGATTCAGGCCTGGTCAGTAAGCATAAAATATATAGGTTTTATGATTTGTTTATTTGATGATGTTTTTCCTCTCGTATATACGGCGATTTCATACGATTGACATTGTACCCTACTAGTAGGTGTGGGGGGGGGGGGGGGGGGCGGGGGGGGGGGGGGGGGGGGGGGGGGGG
>JARFOD010074732.1:0-21102 GCA_031763545.1 Mopalia muscosa
GTATTTTCAACATTCAGTCTGTGAATTTCACTCTCCATGAAGTTGAAGATGTCACCATCAACATCTGTTTGTACATGTGTGTCTCTTGTTCCTCTCTTGCACACCAGAGTCCTGCATCTCGAGACCTAAATCACCTGAATTGCTCTCCTGGTCACTAAACTAATTTTTTTCTGACTCTGTAGTGTATTTAAGAGAGAGCAAAGTTTTGGCCACATCTAAACGTACGCTCTTTTTTTTGTCTCCCTCGAATACGTTCTCCGCTGTCTGGAGTTGGTACAGTCCCTAGTCTATCATGACCAAGCCTTAATGTTGGTGCCCAATCAACATTTACCACCATCATACAAAGTAGATGGTTTGCCTGCAAAAATAAAGAAAATCTATTTAGCGTACAGTTTAAAAAATATAAGTGTGGACTACTTGTTTTATGAATAGGTATGTATAAGATCAAACTTATTAGGCTTAGCAATTAACATTTCACATATGCTCTACGATACCGGCCCTACTGTTAGACTGTGTATGTAACAACAACAACAACATTAGTATTTCGAATTAATATTAATCTTATCAGAGTTACAAATAACTCTAGCAAAGTTGAAGCTATGCTAATATAATTTCAATTATTAATTTACCTTCAACAAAGTGAACAGAACACACACGGACGTGTGGATATGAAGACTCCATTAGATCGCCTCGGCTGATACGAGAAAGCCATGTCCGTCGTCTCTGACTAGATAACTCTAGTGTTTTTTCTCCTTGGTTTAATATCTTAGCTGGCAATCTGAAGAAAGACACCTTACCTCGCCCTCCTGTATTGGTACATCCAATGACTGCACAGTAATTCACCATTGTTTGCCGAAGTGCTCAAAACTCAATTGATTGTCGCGGTAACATAACTTACTTACAGCTTAGCTTCTACCTCCAAGATGGCCGCCAGCCCATACCGGAAGTTACGGTCACGCAATCAGAAAACTATGTATTGTCCTGTGAGTGTCCTATATATGTCCTGTGATGTTTTTGTTTGTTGCCAGTGTTGTCGGGGGTGGTCTCATTCACTCATAGGGCTGACATGCCATCATGTGAGGCAAATAACCTTAAGTGCGGCATTAAACCCTAGTCAAACAAAACATGCATCTACAGAAACATAACTATATATGTATTATTATAAGTAAAATACTTTATTTTGTTTTCCGAAATATTGGATTTCCTCGGTAAAATTACCACCTGATCCTGCATTAAGGATTCTTTTACTATTACGTGAAAAGATGGACCAAGATCTGATGGTTATTTCTCTAGGAGTGAATCACTGACGACCGATGCTAATCCATGCGCGGGCAAATTACCCCCTAAATACGGGCTGAAATAGCCACGCATAAGCCCAGTGATTGTTTTCGAAGAGTGTCGGTGTAGGCAAATCACGCGGTAACAGGATGGGTTCGCAACATGCTGTAGCCATGGGACTTAAGCCTCTCTTTCTTAATTATTGAAAACAACGTTATTATTCTTTCTGTGCAGGTTTAGCTAGATATATAGTATATATAGGTCGTGTGATCTATGCCCTGTTGGTCACAACCATGCAAGATTCGCAATAATAACAACAATAGCAGATTGAATCGCTAATCCCATATTAGAGATAGGCCTTCAACATGGAGTGACGCCCAATACCTAATCCAGAATAAGATTTAATAGCCGTTTGACCTACCGACTACTGATTGTCCTTTTATTGATTTTTCTCTTACTACAAAGCTTGATAAAGTTTATATTAACAAACAAGCTAAGGTAACATTCAACATCAGTTACTATAAAGTGATCTCTTTAAATACAATCATTTATTTGTAGCTTATAGGGGCCTATTGTTCCAATGGCATATGTAGTTGGACAACAAAGCCTGACAGCTAGATGGCTTATCAAGAACAGCAACTGTGAAAATAGTCCGGCTGTCTTAGTGCGTCGAGAGTCGTCTCCCCTGTTCTTGGATTTTCAAAATGGCACGTATATACCTCATTTGATTGAAACCGTTGCTGTCGCCTAAGGTATAGCCCGCTTGGTCATAAACTTAGTGTCATTTTGAATGTCTACATGTAGTGATACACGTTATTTTAGCGTATTTTCTGCGGTCGTAGCAAGACAGATTACAACGGTATAAATGCACCGGAACTATGCTTTGGTGCCATTCAGCTCTACATCAATCCAATTGCTTTTTAAAGATACCAGTCACCCAAATCAAACAAATTAGAGCGATACTAACAAGTTTAGTCATTTTTAAATGAATTTTATATTGACCTACATAACCCATTTTCAATTTTTTATGCTCCTTTGGCTCACTGTAAAGGGAGAGCACCTCCGTCACTTCCGATAAGTCTTTAATGGTGTGGGTTTATCCCAAAGTTCCCAGTCTGCGTTAAAAAGCTAGACGGTATTAGATGGTTACAAAATGTATATACCTAAGTGTCCCTATCGAGCGCGCTAGCTAGCACAGGGGTGACAACTCTGTTGAGCAGGGGTTTGCAAGTGAGTGAGCGCCAAGAATCAATTTGCCCTAAAAAAGTTAGTGCGGCATTAAATAAACGATTAATCTTATTTTGTTCAAATCTACCAAAATTTTTCACCTACGAAAATCCTTTACTTGTAAACATTATTTATACTGTAATCTGATATATATTTGAGACTAAAATGCACAAAGCCCAGTTGTAGAAATGAAGGAGATTGAGACGTTATCTAGGTTTCTTCTTCATTAAAGTTTGTTTCGATGTTTTTTTTTCTCGTCAAGAATCAGCTGATTGGTTGATTGCTTTATCGATTGATTGACTGATTGATTGATAGAATGATCGATCGATTGATTGATTGATTGATTGTCATGGTTGTTTGATTGATTGGCGGCTGATTGATTGATTAATTATTTGTGGAATAATAATATAATTTAATATATCGGTGTTTAAAGTAGAGGCGTTTTTAAAAAAGATAAAGTTGTTTTTCTAACAAATGTTGAATATAAGAATTTGTCACGTATATGCTATATACCACTCATATACCCAGTTACTTTCACATAATTAAAGTGATAAATAAAAACGATAATTTCTATTAAAAAAAAATAAAACAAAATCAAAACAAAAACAAACAAACAAACAAACAATCTTAAAAATGACTTAAAACATTTAAGAACATTTTTCTATTTTGGCTGCCAAAACGTTTGTAATACACCCAAACTGTCAGAAGAATGTTACAAAAATACGAAGGGGCTGAATTGGTATGGACTATGCACTTTTTTCACATGATTCTTAGATAGTGAATGCTGTTAGCTGAATAAGCCCATGCTCCATGCCCATGGACAGTATTATTTTAAATTTCATAGAGCCATCTTAGATCTGGAAGGCACAAAACACGGCAACACTTCTTATTGCAAATATTTAGTAATATATAGTAAAGATCAAGAGGTGGCTTGACCAAGCCGAAATGACCATGACTTGGAGATGACCAAGCCGAAAGTGAGGGTCCGGTCCCCAATCGAACAACAACAAACAACCGAAAACATCTGAAAACATGCTAAACGTGTATGTAATTCACAGAGCTATTTTCAACTTGAAATGTATACAACAGAAAAACATTGCGCTTGGATGACCAAGCTTGTCTATACGCCCTGTTGTGACTGAGGCCTTCTAATGCATCCAAAGGCAAACGGACACACTGGTGACCGACCGTGTTTTCGAAGAATAACGTTAGTCCCACCTGTTTAATTAACTAATTAACGAATATGCTTACTCTAATGCAAGTGCAATACAGATGTTTGCCTTTGAAAATTTGCAATAAAAATAATAAGTTTAGGTCGAACAACAGTTGTCTTTCCCTTCAAGACAAGGCCTGTATCAACCCATTTTGCTCTATATACTGTTAAATTGTTCGATTTAGCGATCACCTGTCATTATTAACAGTCATGTGGTAGAACTGTGGCACGCGCCGTCAAGGTGATAATCGCACGCGTTGGTTTGACAGTTACTCGCGGGACCGCAAGCACCTTTGACAAAGAAAACTTGTGAAAAACGTCACTAAACTATATAGATATCAAGCGGTGTTAATAGGCCTCACACAAGTAATTATCAATGAATACTTTTTTTAGTTCAATTTATAGGTTCTAGTTCTACACTTTATTGAATGAAAACAGCCTAACACTTGTATGGCTGTGAAAGACATACTGTTTTTCTTATTTCTAAGCGGCTCGAGCCCAACAAATTAACACCGTTGCTAAAATAAAAAAACAGGTGGGTTGGTGGTTAGTATATATATCGTGATGATTTCGTCAGAAAACAAAATTCGGAGAACCATCAATCTTTTAGTGTTTCCGTGGGAATGTTTTGACTGCAAATTTTTCCCGATGTCACCTTCGTCGTATGCGCCTATAGAGCATGGGGACAGGTAAGAGCATTTATAGTTCGTTTGTTTAATAATTTACTGTTTTCATTTTGTATAATTTATTTTTGCATGCTTACAGACTTTTCAAGCTTTTGAAATAAGAAAGGTTTCATCTCAACAGAAATTCTCCGAAACCTTCAAGTACAATTAGGAAAAGTTTCATAACCCAATTTTACAAGCCAACCTATCAGCAATTGACAGACAGCACACCTGGGATTATTCACAGCATTGATAAACTCTATTTGTGCACCCATATGTCTCATCCTGTAGTAACTATTACCGATAACTTGTTCATATTTCGTCATCCGTTACATTTCAAAGCGTTATAACAAATAAGTAGATTCATTTTAGGCAATTTACGAATTGAAAACACTCGTCACCCCAAACCTTTATATGCTCTGTCACAACAGTAGGATAATTCAGTAATTTTTTTTTGGGGGGGGGGGGGGAAGCACAGTCTAAGTTGTTACAGGAACTGATAGAGTATTTTTAGACAGCTTTATATGCCATGGAAAACATGTATGTTGCAGACATTTTGATTTTGTCGTATGTTCGTTGTGATATAAGCAAATCAATGATAATAGTTCAAATCCGAAAGATCTGTCAAACAAATAACTTCGTTTCAACACAAAATCAATTTATTCACTGTAGGATTTTCCCTTAAAAACAAAACAATCATGAATAGATAATCTCATTGATTCAAAAAAGATCCAAGTAGTATCAATAATGGTGTATTAATTAATATCAGAAATTTGGCTTGTTTATCAAAGTGTTGACGCAAATAATCTCACGTAGGGGGGAACAAGTATCTTTTTTGTATACTGTTTTTACTAACCCTATGAAGAAGCTTTAATTAAAGTTCCAACAGAATACTATAAATTTTTTTAGATGAGCTAGAGTTTTTTGTTTCACTAAGATATATCGTCGTCATATAAATGGCTGACATTTAATGCTGGCGATTTGGTACCTAACTCTGAGGCTCTTGGTTTCGAGTCCATGACGGGTTTCAACCTGCAAAATTTTCTGAACTAGAATCTGTTCAAACTAAGAAAGAGTTATCCCAAAATAACGAAAATACGGATAGTCATCAAATCATGTTAGTCTGGTACAATGACCCAAAGCCCATGTATATGGTGCTCGTTTGGTGTAGATTTGATATGAAAGTTTGACTAATATATTAACTGCATATCATTTACATCAAATTAGCATTATATGTTAAATGCATACCACCATCGGATATATGAGTGAATCACACGATGCGGTACATTCCCAGGGACAAGACAGTGATGGTACTCTAGGATACGAAGTTCAGGCAAATCTCATCATCACATCTGTATGTGGAAGGGGAGACTACTGGGTATGAAACGGGAGACTACTGCTGACAAATCAAATGACAGCAGTTCATACACACATCTCTTGGTTTGGATGAGACAAGGAACAGTTCTTTCGAAAGACGCACAAGCTATTTTGGCGAGCTTACACGGAGGAGGCAAGCATACATCTGCTATTCGATAGTATATTTCCAGAAACCCAAACCCAAAGATCCAGGCCGTTTCTTGAATTTCTACATATACAGTGTTTACCGGACAAATGTAGAAAATTGAATGCATACAAGATTACCAGTGCAAGATTATTGAGAATTGTAGCTTCTTCGAATGCAAAAAGTTTTCTATTTCATCTGAATAAAACACAAAAATTGAGTGAGATTTTAAGAGCTCTGGTTATAGTTAGTTCTAATTCTGATAGTCAGAGCTTGGTCGATTTGGGATTGCTTGGTGTGAGATCATTTGTTTTAAATCATTAATTGTGGTTTATGTCGGATGAAAATGGCCATTAACAGTATTTGTGTTTGTGTAGCAAAGCGTCAAGTGGATTGTCCTTGCGGGACAATTGTGTAGGCTGTACCTGTGTTGAATTGGAAATGCATTAAAAGTGAAGTATTGTTTGTAAGTTGCAAAGAGTCCTCGTATATACATCATACAATGGCGGATTGGTTTTGTAGTATGTGTCTTGATATATAACTTACCAAGGTTCAAACATCAGAACTCACTCTGCCATTATAAGCTACAGTATGCAATCGGATTTTTTAAAACATGACTGGATTGAGAAATGAGTTCTCAAATATATATATAATAGCAGTTTGGTTTTGTAATATATATCTTGATATATAACTCACCAAGGTTAAAAAATCCAAACTCACTCTGCCCGTTAATAGCTGCAGTATATATTAGATTGGATTGTGTTATTTTCGGTGAAAACTTTCTCAGTCGAATAAATTATTTTATAGACAAGTGCATTGACAATTTTGTTTTAAACATATGACGAGAATGATAAATTAAAATTTTAAAACATTTGGACCAATAAGCGGTTTTGTGGCATTTAATCTTGGAGGACACACAGGAATGTATGTGGTTTTGATGGTTCGGCTTTGTGGTATGTAATCTTAGAAATCTTTTAGGATTGTTTGTGTTGCATGTAATCTTGGAATCCACCCAGGAACGTATGTGTTTTTGACGGTTTGGTTTCGTGGTATGAAATCTTGGAAGACAAATAATATAAACAAAGCTCTTTGTTTAAAACGCGTATTGTCAAAAGGATCCGCCAAACAGACAAACATTCACAAAGTAACGATTCTGCTCAACAACTTGAGAAGACCGACAAATACTTAGTACAGCCAGACGTATACACTTTTCTATCTTTGTCAACAGCTGCTCTCTGTTTTAAAAGAAAACATTTTGACGGTGTGGTTTTGTAGAATAAATTTTGTCATAGTGAGTTCAAGATTTGTACTGGGAAGTTAAAATTATACGTTGGCTTTGTTTCTGAATGGAAGTTTCGATGGAGTGGTTTTGTCGTATGGGCCTTGCTGAATTGAATTCAAGTTTCTTATTGGAAAACACATTCTGTCAAAACATTCACTAAGTATTTTAATGACTGCAGAATGGTATCGTTCGAATTTACCTCAATGGACATACACATAGACTATGTATAAAACAGTAACACGATAGGCCGTTTTCGCTCTCCGTTTGATAATGACGTTTTGTTGTTTTTTCCGTTGAATACATGTGTTCAAACAAACAGTGTCAGATGCAATTTTCTTTTTCTTTGAAAAGAAATGTTGGCGACGGGATTCCGTTTTAGGAAACTTGTAATCGTGAATTAAACGTTTTTACTGGGATATCATTGGTCAAAACATATGTTGTTTTTCGGTTTTGTAAGACGATTCATTAAACTGACAAGGTGAAAGGATCAGTGTAGTTTAATACAATAAACGAATTGATATGGTTAGGGTTCGTCAATAGAACTTGGAATACTGAATTCAAGGTTGCTTTTTAATTGAAAAATGAATTATGTCACAAAATTCGAAAAGTTCTGCGAAAGTGCTAAATACGTTTAACGCTTACTTTTAACAAGGCCGTCGTACGCATGTTTATTTGACCCATATGGCCGGAAATGCCCACTTTTCCAAGTGGGTTAAGGACGCCGCCTTTGATATCACTAGCAATTACCGAGACAAAACGCAAAACAAAGACACCCAAAAAAGATCAGCTTTGTTATACCTCTTACAGAATTCCCTCTAACAGCCCACACATATCTCTTTGAAGTCTCACCATTTGTTGGCATGGTTTTGTAGCATGAGCCTTGTTAAAGTATTATCCCAACATAACGGCGACGCTGTTGATCTTGGCTTTCTATAAGATACAAAAAAAAATATTCATATTAATAAATTTTATCATAATTGTCATATATATACGTCCTTAAACCTACAATGATATTTATGTATTTACCCGTTCACAGTGTACAGTCCTGCACCTGCACAATTCTCTTTTTGTTTTCCAAATGTACTAATTAATATGTTGTATGAAAACCTTGTTTTTCTCAGGAGACACAGGATAAGCCTTTGGCTTAAAGTGTTTCCCATCTAATAAAATCATGTTTAAACCAAAGTATCCGAATAACTATTCACAACTAAAATGTGAAATTTATTATTTACAATGGTTCTTTCGTGAATGACATAGGTCTATGTACTTTATGGAGTTACGTGATGTCATCCTGAAAATAGAATTCATTCACATCAACGATTCGAATTTCAGAATATTGTATTGTCAATATGCCCAATTTAACGAATTGTTTTTCTCTTGCAGATATTAATTCGGAACAGAATGAAACCTTGACATAACTGGATTTACAACGATAAACTGGCTATGGATTACATTGCCTTTGTGGCCACTATTCTGAGCGTGGCTTCGTCAGTGAAGCCCGATATGAAGGGTGTATGTGTGTTTCCGGGATACGTCCAGAGTAATTCTAATCAGCCATGGGTGATGCCGCATCCGGAAAGCGAACGATTTCAGGCGCATTTCAGCGGAGGCAATATGATTGTGACGAGTCGCACACAGTCGAGGAGTGTTTCCTATGAGCGGAGTTGTGAAGAGAAATACGAGGATGGCAAATTTCTTGTGTCTCAAAGAGAAGCGAACGAGCCGATTAAATATTTGTGTATGCAGTTTGTTAAGCGCAGTGATAGCGTCATTCAGTTAAAATCCTCAAACTACAGCGTGTTTCTCCGTTCTTACATTTGCCATGACCAGAACCTGGAGATAGATCAAAGGCCCTTGGTGTCCATCAAACAGTACTTTCACCACACCATTAATTGTCCGTTCGAGGGAGGATATAACTTTCAAGTGTATGACCCATTTGATAGCCCCTTGTGCAATGAGGTGCTATTACCCATGCGCATTGAGAGTGAATGTGAAAAAGGCGAGGGTATAACGTTTAAATTCAGAAACGACGACTGTGTCCACAGAGATTGGGGTATACATCCGAAGTTCGAAAAGTTACGTTGTTTAGCCAGGTGGGAAGACGGTGAAAATACGTTTATTGTTCTGCGGAAAACAGACAAATTCCGGGTATGGTGTGTTCGGATAACCAAAGATAAAAATGGTCGAAGGAGTATGCACATGTTTTTCGATTTCGTTTGCGACCCAGGTGAGGAAATTACGATGACCGAGAATTATATTCGACTTGACATGGAAAAGCAAATTTTTACATCAACTTGTGCAGACGAGAGTGCACATTGTGTGGACGAAGGTCTTTGTGAGTCTGAATATGGACCGCATTGCCCGAAGACATGTGGTCGTTGCTCATACACGGAAGATTTAAACACATGTAAGTTCTTAGACACAGCGCAAGGCGACTGGCTGCAGCTATCCGGGGAAGGAAATCGGCGGATTGGAATTAGACAGAGTAATTTAAAAATCCAAGGCGTTGGGGAATTCCGTTGCATCAAATTACAAGCACAGGAATTTCTGAGACGAGAAGTGCTACTGCAGATTTTTAATAACGGATGTCACCCCAGATATACATGTGTTGATTTTGAAAAAGTGGCGCCTTCTGTTCTTCGATATAGACTCGGTCATAGTGTAGAATGGCCACTGTTTCATGTCGATCACAAAAAGCAACACATTTGTGGAAATCACCGGTTTTTCGGTGTGCAACATGAGCATAAACCTCACATGAAAACCTCTCATGTTCCCATGTTATCTTTGATTAATAGGAAGAGACTTCGTTTTGTTTCATGCGACTTGCCCAGGAGCATACCTGATATTGTAGGTTTTGTGGACAACCAGTGGTGCCGTGGTTGTTTGTCCTACAATAGATACCTTTCCCCTCAGAGTTTTACAGTGTCTTACGCTAACTGTTCGAATTATGCTCCAAGACTAGAATACCAGTGTTTGGCTTCGATAAAGTTAAAGGAATACCGTGGAATTATTACCAAGACGTCTGGGTTAAGTAAGGAATATATGTGCTGGATATTTACGAACGATAACAGAATATATAATGTTTTGGGTTCAGACTGCGATAACGTGAAAGCGGAGAATTTACACTTAGGCTTTGAGGAGCCTTCGGCCGAGTGGGTTATTCGACAAAATGCCTCATTTTGTGGCCCGGAAGGTCCCGTCAATACGGAACCAGAAGTGACGCTTCCGGTACCAACGAAAAAAGCCCCGCCGCCGGAAGTTTTTATTGAAATAGAAGCTCCAATTGTGGCCTCTTCTGGAAATTTACCTAGTGGCTCTGAGAAAAGTCAGCCTTCTTATCAGGTCGGCTCGCTGTTAACCCTTGTAATTCTTATCTCCCTCAAATTGTCTTCCTGAGGCCCTGCCCTCTTAATTCCTTCCGTCTATCAATACAGCTTAAACAGGTAATTGGATAGAACTTAGGGCTTATGCAGTCAGTATCCGGTACCTCGTGAGATGTACGATGGGATTGTGCAAGTCGGATTTATCGACATTTTCAATTTCGAGATGTAGGTTAAGAGCCATAATTTACAGTCGTTGAGGCAAGGTTTTTGATCCATTGATAACAATTTGATTAACCTTTTTATTGGATAGGATTAAAATGTTCTTTGCATACTTATCCAAAATGCACGAGAGAAAGAATAGACAATACTAGCTTTACAGTGGAAATTGAATTAAAAATCAATGACCTTTCATGTTTTGGACATCGTATAGAACATTTAAAAACATCGTTTTTGGGGACTGGTTGAAGGAAGGGGCCAATTAAGACTAATACGCATGCCATTTGTTTCACAAGGAATAATTCTTAGTCGTATAGGTGACAACTTTTTCAAAAAAAATTCATCAGTTAAGCCATTCGGTGTTTTCTTTCCGTGTATATATTTTGTGACAAGCAAAATGCCACTAAATCATAAAACCTTTTATCAAATGTAAGAAGCATGCACTTTAAGAAATTAACAATTTATCTTATATGCTTTAAAAAAAATCTACAATTTATCTTATATTATAAAAGTATAATACATTTATTTATATCTTCCGGTGTGATATGATGATATATTGTTCATAGCGCAATTGACAATTTGCTATAAATATAACAAACTTTCCGCAACGCAGATATATATATATATAAATATGTAACTATCACTTGAAATGCATGTGACATTTATATGTATTTTATATTGCTTCATTCCTTATCTTAATATTTTATACTTTATTCCATTTCATTACTTACATGTCCTATATGTGGAGTTTGTAAACGGTACTAGGATGATACTGTTCATTATTGGTTGGTTGGTTGGTTATAGGATTTGTGCCGTTTTTACATCCTTTTGGATGATTCACGCCAAACAAAATATGTTTTAATTAAATCATAATATTAATTGTGAGATTCAATAGTTGTTCATTGTTAATTCTACTATATCGTATTGATTTTGGAATTATCTCGGTGGGGGATATAAAAGTGAAAGTGATTGGATGATGGATGTGGTAGGAAATAACTGTATGTGGACGATCAAAGAAAATTAAACGTAGGGAATATGATTTAAATTATGTGTGCAGTTTGTAATGAAATTATTAAATATGGGGTGACAAGGAAATTACAATGTGTGGAGTCTGAACGAAAATGATTACACGTAGGGTGTCGAAGGAAATGATTACATTCAGAGTGAGCAATGATTTGACAATATCTGAAATTGATTACAATTACAGGTAGAATGTTGGCAGGAATGAAATGAGTGTATATGTGTGGTGACAATCGGAAGGTTAACGTGTTCATGTGAAATTGATCCCAATTACACATAGAATGTTGACTGGAATTAAATGATTACATGGGGGGTGTCATAGGAAATGATTACGCGTTAAATTGATGCGAAATAACACGAAGAATGGTGGCCATAATGAAATAAATATATGTGGGGTGTGAAAAGAAATGATAACATGTTAAATTGATAATAGATACTTGTAGGTTTTTGGACGGAAAGAAATGATTATATATTCTGGTGTGTATGAAAGGAAAGGATTACCATGTTCATGTGACATGCAGACGGAAAAGATAAGTATAGCTGCTATGAAGGAAATGATTACACCGGGAATGTCGAAAATGATATCTGGGATGCATCGTATGTGTGGTATTCACGAAGACAATTATCGTATGTGTGGTATTCACGAAGACAATTATCGTATGTGTGGTATTCACGAAGACAATTATCTGGATGGTATACCAGGAGATAACTTGTGTTGATACAAATAGCCCAATATTTGGTGCTTGGTGTCCATATGGATATATAGAAATGTTGTATTATGGATTCACACAATTTATGTATCCATGTGGATTAATACAAGTATTGTATCAAGGTGGATTTATATGGTTATATACAAATGTTGTATTATGGATTCACACAATTTATGTATCCATGTGGATTAATACAATTATTGTATCAAGGTGGATTTATACCATTCTTTAATATATGTGGATTTATACAATGCTTTTATCCCGGATAAATATACGTGTAGTATCATGGATTTACACAATTGCTGTGTCCATATGGATTTATACAATTGTTGTACCCATGTGGATTTATATAATTGTTGTATCCCGGATATATACCAGTGTTTTATCATGGATTTACACAATTGCTTTATCCATATAGACTTATACAATTGTTGAATCAAGCATTTATACAATTCTTGTATCTTTGAGGATTTAGAGACCTTGTATAATGGATTTTTACAATTGTTATATCCTTGTGGATTAATAGATGTACGGATTTAAAAGGAAAACATACGTACGTTAGTCACATTAACAAGTCGTAAAAAAGGTGGTATTACTTTTTTAAAAGAGTTTCCTGTTTTCTACTTAAAGCCACTTCTACGAAGGTGGTGTAAGGCATATGTGTGCTGGAGTTAATATACAACGATTGATTTATATGTTTTGTTTAGACAGAAGTGACTCAATTTATTTACAATGAAAATAGATACGACAGAAATAATACAGTTTTAAGTTATCTTCCACTGATGTACAACTTTTCGATATATATACATGTATCTTTACTCCGCTGGTATGCCTATAGCAAAATGTGTCTTGATAAGTCGACCACACTTCGTACTACAGCAACAAAACATAAGTGGTTATCAGTGGAAAACGAGAAAGTCTTCGCTCTTACATACAAAACCATTAACGGTTCCAACAGAGCCATAACAGAAGCATTTTAAAGGGTTTCATTAGAGAATATTTTTTTCAAGAGTGTACTTAAATGTTTTAGCATTTCTATTATCACATTAACACCCTGTATTATTAAACTATGACTTTGTTTTCCCCTTTAATGGAAAACAATACCCAGCATTCTGGCATATTTGTTACAGAAGCATTTCAATATTTCGAATGCCTTTTCATTGTCCACGTTTAGTAGATTTACAGTTGTCAATATGATATACTCAATTGTAAACCGTTGTTGTTATTGAATATTAACTTGACTCAAATTAACATGTGTGGATTGTGTAAACGTCATTTAAACAATGAAACAATTACATGGTCGTTTTAAGAAATGTGGTAAGAGTAGTCAGGTCATCATTCCAGACCGAGCGTTTTAGTTTGGCGTCTACATTGCAGTCCTACCTGCTTTAACCAAAATACACAGCCCTGAATTTGATTGGCAGCCTAAGTACTTTTGGTATCCGATCAGCTGGGGTTCGCGGCCATGGCTTAGGGATTAGCGGGGGTTGTCACTAAGCATACTTCGATGTGCCGTGCACAGGATCAATGTGGCTCCGCCAATTGCGGTGGTGGTTTTTACGGGGTTTCCAGTTTATTTTCCGCAATAATAAGACAAGGAACAGTGCGAAGTGAAAAATCCGTCGTCATATAAGTGAAATACCCTCGACTAAAAGGTAAAACACCAATCTAGCAAAGAAACGATTCAATTAGCTGTCGGTTTACAATAAGCCTGGGCTACTGATAAGATGCATCGATTGTCAGCAATGAAAGTTGTAGGTAAATTGTAAGCCAATAACAGAGTGGTAAGGTGTGACTAACCGGGGGAGTTATTTCTTTATTTCCATATTCATCAGATGTTAGATCAACATGATTTAATCCCAATAATCATTGGCCACCAATATTGTGGTAGGAAAAACAAGGTAGTAAATTAATCCAGAAAACCCAAAACCGTCCTCTGGTTCCTGGCATACCAACCCTCATACGGTTCGAGGAAATTAAACCCTCGGCCCCAAAGGTGAGGGGGACATATGGACCAGAAGCATACACTCACAAGAAAGTACACTCTAGACCACTCCGCCACGGAGGCTCCTCGAACTTTGATCGGTTTATATACCAGTGGTTGTACCTCTAGATTATGGCTATGGCAACTTTGTCCGCCAATGGTTGAAAGGCAAAGGAGCTCAGATTGGAACTCTTGTTTAGCGAATTTGTTCGCGTTAGCAGTGTTCTGCATCACAATAATAACTGAATACAACTCCACAAAATAAAGTTTCTGTTATCACAGTGTATAACGCATATCCTTATAATGGTTGCCAAGTGTTTCAAAAAGCTTTTTCCTTGAAATATGTCACCAACTGAGAAGGCTCCTATCATACCTAAACAAAGTAGTATTGTTTGGTGTCGGGTTTGAATCGTTGACACTGTCACAGTTGTGCCCGTGCATGTGTGCGGCAGCAGAATTCAGGTCAAACTGTTTGAGTATGTTGAGCCCAATGTCTTCAGAAAGACATGTTTTCTATAGAAAGCAGGATTCTCCATAAATGAAATGTACACAAGTTCTTTTGCAGCCAACATTTCGACCAAACTATCGTATTAACTCAATTGTATAATACTTTACAATAATTTCTAACAGGCATGGTTGCATATAACAAGTATATATCCATAAATTCGGAATGCAACGATTTGACGTAAAATTTAACCTTTGCACAACATGCATTTAAACGATGCCGTTAAAATGAACGCTATTCAAATTGCCCACAATTGGAATTCAAACTAAAAATTGTTTATTTGATTGAAGTTTAACGTCTTAGGCAAAGGTATTTTATATATATGACGACAGATTGTCCACCTCACATTGTTTGTTGTTTAAATATGGGGGTAACAACACACCCTCGATTCAAACTAACGAGAATAGCCATTTAGCCTCATGAATATAACCGCCACTTTTCGTCACCTAGTTCAAAACGTTTAATACCAAAGTATCCAACTGAAGCATAAACTGACCAGAGAAGACTGCCAAGGTAAGGTTTAGAGTAAGGTGACTACTCCAAAGAAGGACGAAAAATTCATATTGACTCAATATTTCGGTTTATTATCAAACCATCATCAGGAGTGATGATGTATAGGTTTACTCCTGATAATAAACCAAAATATTGAGTGAACATGAATTTTTCATCCTTCTTTGAAGTAGTCACCTTACTCTATTATGTTAAGGGGGTCAGTGGAAATTCTAGTAAGGTTTTAAGTTGTACCAACATTTTTCCAGAAATAATTTTTCAGTTCGAATTATTCCTTGCTCAAAACCGATGAGCAACTGGTGCACCGAACCTCTGACCACTAAGTCACGAATGCCGGCTCAAAGTTTATAGCGATATAGATGCTACTCGTTAGGGGAACTTATACGATTTTCTTTATTGTAAAAATTAAATGGCGTAATTTTCTGGAACAAAAGTTCCGTTCAACATTTTTACATTCTTCACAATTGCACTTAGCCTGCAACTTCTGTATTTAGTGGCCAATAAATTTAAATCATTGGATTCCGTTTGTTTGTTTGGTTGGGCTTTAACGCAGTACTTCCTGCTATTTTTACTCATATGGCGGCGTATACGTCATGCTATTTCACTTATATGACGGCGTATCGGTCCAATGGGCAGAGGAAATCAGCCTCAGGCTACTGCATGACAACGAACAGTAACAAAATAGGACGGCATGCAAACAAATCACAAACAGATCTGTTTTATTTTGCCCCCTAGTTCTGAAAGCAATAGGGCCACAGGAATATCCCCTACCGCAACAACCCTCTGCCATTGGATTATACAGTTCACGCAAAAATACAAAATTTTTGGTGCAAGATGCATTTTGTTATATTCGCTCGCTCATCTGACAAGCATGAATCTACAATAACACATGGTGGAATTCTGAAGAGAACATTCCCTTTGTGTCATCTCGATATAAACGTTTACTTTTTAAAAAAGTATTATTACTCGCCACAACATCTCTTTTATCGTCTTTTGGCATAGGGTCAACATCTGCAATATCACAAAGAAGAAGGGATAAATGACAGAGAAATCCTCTTCCACGCGGCTTAAATGGGCTAAAATTTTCAACTAATATACCCATTAACGCAAAGGCAATGTCTCTTATATATCAACCTTGTGTAATCAGGGTGGCAAGAAAGTGTATTGGTAAGACCTCGGATTGATCCGATTTGGACCATCCAGTCTTTGAATACGGCTCATTGTGTAATTGGGTGAGGTGAGTAGCTTACGTTGTCTAGTCCTAGATGAGACAAAGTCATAGACAATTTGTTGGCATATGGATATGGGGCTATTCTTGATGAAAGCTAATGGCTACCTTTTGTGTCCTGCAATAGTATTAATTTTTAATTGTCAATGTTTTTAACCAGTCGATAAATTGTGTAACTGCGTTTCCAGTTAAGACATTACGCCAATGGAGTGATGTCCCTTTGCTTAATAACCATATCGGTTCAAGGCAACGGCGGTCTAATCCACGATTTTTAACATGGGCATACTGCAAATTAACACATAAAAGTTTATGAAACTATATGAATGTATATTTTGCCATAGCTTAATGTATGTTTTGATGCAAAAGTTACAATTTTAAAGCTTGAGAGTTACCGTACAATAAATACATTTCACAAAGGGACTTCGATCTGTTGTGGTAACGTCATGACTCTAAACTTCCGTATTATGAAACACTGTTGAATTGTTAATGTTCCCCGTATCAACCAATCGACAGATTGTGTAAATCAGAACTATTTGGCCAGGTTGAATATATTTCGTGAACACTGTTGAGCAGATAACAGCATGACACTCTTGTTATACCCTGTGATCTGATATATTTCATGTGATTCGCTTCACTTCTTGGTAACTCAAACGTTCTTTGTAGTTCTAGCATCAACGGAAAGATAACAATATTCCAAGTCTCCCTTCAGGCCTACGATTGTAACCAACAGCAACACAAAGGCACAGAGTTGTAAAGCGGTACCCGGAAGCAAAGCAGAAGGAAAGGAGATTAAAATGCCGTATTGCATGAGAAGGTCGACATTCTCGTTTAGATGACCTAACCAATAACGCTTGGACCATCAATTATTCCACCAGAATATATTGCTTTTAGCTTACATTCCTAGCATGTTGAGAGACTAGTTGCAAGAGCCCACGTTGATCCATTAAGCCTCTCATGAACTGACTGAATGTGGCAAGACACTTGTCAGGTCAATGATTCAAGACGTCGAGAGACACTCGACTGGCTGGTAAAATTATAAAGCGGCGGATACAATCACGTTGACGATTGCATTGACGGCGATCTTTAACTCTTGTATCAGGAAATGCTAGCGGAAAATTTAGATAAAACCTTCTTAAAACTAGTCGGCATTACATGAGTCACTCGATAAAAATTTGAGATCCGAACCTGTTTTTGTTTGTTTGATGTATTGTCCTACGCAATGGTATTTCGCTTAAATACAGACAGATTGTCAATTTTTCATTTTGACTTACCCAAGTTCGGTAGAAAGCCTGGAGGAATACTTCGAATAAAAACACACCTGCTATAGTAGGATTCTCCTAGTGCGAATCCCTCCTATACCTGATGGGTTGCTAAGAGTATTCGATCCCGTGAGTGGTACACACGAGGACCAGTAGTCCGAACGGTCCGTCTATGGAGGACTATTACTTTGACATGCTCACCACTAAACATCAGCACCGACCACTGCAATACCAGAGAACACAAACATGACTTGTATATAGTTTTACCTCCTAGATACAGACAGTACTATTTAAGTATATTTATTTAATTTGTACTGTGATGATGTCTATTAAGGAGGATCATTAATTATCTAACAGAGCATTTATTTAATACACTCCACATTATAATAATATTGATGTTCACTGCTACACTGCTAAAAAATAAGCGTAATAATAAAAGCACAATGGTAAACGTCCAATCAATGGAATCCATTTCGAGGGGTAGGTATTAACTTTTTTTAAGCTGTTTTGAAATTGTACTAGGGGTAATATAATCAAATCCGTAGGGCATGACTTATTGTCTGATAATAAAATATCATTCTTGAGCGAAGTATATGTCCACAATCGTATGTCAGCACCGCCAATGACTATTACTTCAATAATCTCATTGTATCAACCAGACTGGCTTAACGACATAGTTTTCCAAGTCGGTGACATATCCTTAGCACACTGGATATTGACTGTCTAAGCCTCTTGCCATTTCCAATTACCGTATAAGCTGTGTTGATAGACTCACTGGATCAGTAAGGGTTTTTATTAACACACTTTCCAGGTGATAAGAATAAGATGGGATAGGAACAATCTGGTCTGATAAAATAATGGATTGTGTCACTGCTACAAGGCAAATTATCGGTAGAAGCCAAGGTGGCAGTATTCCTTTTCAAAGGTATTTACCACTTGACTGTGCACCTTTTTCTTTTCACCGGTAACTTACATTTATAGCTTTCTCCACCAAGCGAGTATATTACCTGTAGGGACCAAGTTTTCAGTTTAAAAAAAAATATATTATCACTTAACACATATTTCTTTTCATGGGTAACATAAATTAGTCGGTAGTCTGCTGTTCTGGAATCACTTAACCAGTTATTTATACAATGACAACGTACTACTCATTCGAGCAGGATTCACACGAAACTTGAAGGATTGCTTTATCCGTATTTGATAGCTTTTCACGTGGTTCACGTGTACACAAATTATCAAAGCTGTTCTACTTCTAATCGGACCTGGAAGGTCCTTGACAGGAATATGTGTAAGATAATTACATGTTTATTGACTTGTTCTCTGTCCCTGATGAGTAGACACCTATGCTTCCTTTAATACAATTTGTAAATCCAGTACGGACTGTTTTAATTCTAAAGATAAATCGAAATTGTGTTTATAATAACGTGCAGGGCTAGGAATATGTTAAGTGGTACCCCAAACCCCAAAATAAAAATTCTGCTTCGCCTCACATCGCCGATATGCATCTTGACGGCAATAAAGCTAAAACTTGGTTATTGGGAAAACTGGAGAAGTTAGTTAAGGAATAAAGTCATATGGTGCTTAACCAAGTTTTTGTTGGCTTGATTGAGTTTTAAGCCGTGCTTAACATTATTTAGTTCCTATGACGCCATGCCCGCCAAATAAGCAAAATAAATCCCCTCGAGGTCATTGGTATCAAACTGATGTATGACGTAATGCGATAAGTTCACAAATCAGATCGGTTCCCTGTTGACCCTTACATGTAGCTCTGAGAACACTATGGCAACATGAAGCTGCCACCCAAACACCAGAGACAACAAAATAAAACAAACGCAAGACAAGGAAATAACAGGACACATAACAAAGACGGCATACATGAGCCCACTTCATTTTACCCCTTGGCACTGGAAGGACCTGGCAACTGGAAGAACCTTTGAAGCTCCTGCTTTACGAAATGACAACACAAAATGACCCAAACCTCGTATGCAAATAACGGGTTTATTTGGAATGACCAAATGATGAAGCTTCACGAACTTTTTAAATAATGTAAGGACGCAAGTTTTTTTTTTATTTCAAAGCACATCCGCCTGTGAATGCTTGGCCTTCCGTAAGTCTCACGTTCTCGTGATAATGTTAAAACGAAATCACCAGTTTACTCTACAGGCCAAGGCAGAATCCTGATAAGAGAACGGATGTGATTGCATTTCACCAATCTACGTGCACAAATATTGCCGCCATTACCGGTAGACTTCCTACTGGACGATTACACGTATGTGTTGTTAACATTGCTGAACATACTTTTAATTGGTAATTTTTAAATGTAGCTTCCTTCAGCTCAGAAGCGGCTGAGACGGTGCATCACAAATTTCAAATATAAAAGTGATCCGCAGTACATTTTTTTGTGGGTTTGACGGCAAAGCAGTGGCTCGAAAATAACGTAACCAAAGACCTCCAAACACACAATATAGTTTTCTATGTAATGCCATGGATGGGAAGGCGTTCACATCGCTAACCAAGTCAGAACCAACATTGGTAGTAAAATCTCTCCTAAATGAAAAGCAAATGGATTTGTTGAATCCTTTTCTCAATCAAGCGTTAGGACGTTGGTAATCAAACAGTTTCGACACTTAAACCCGATAATGTTTCACGTTAGTTTTGATATATATAGAGATTATATGTACAGTGCGTGATACGTGACGATAGATCAGCTCGAGTTGTTTCAGGTCGGACTGCAGTATCAATCGAGCTCGAAGAGCGAGATTGATACGCAGTCCGACCTGAGACAACGATAGCTGATATAACGACACGTAACACACACTTTACATATAATCTGTTTATCATATACCTTCAATGTTTCTTGAAATATTCGATTTTTGGGACAAATTTGACAAACTTGCAGTGAGGGTCGCTTGACAGAGGCAAAGTACTACTTATATACTATATAGTCCGATATTTAAAATAATCTAATGTTTAATTGTGACATCATATAATAAAACGGGCTGTTTGATTACCCTATTTTAAATTCTATAAAACCAGAAGTCTGGTTCATAGACTTGTGATAAAACTTAAAACATGATTATATGATTTAAGTATTAAAAAAACAATTAGACTGTTTGAAACTGAAATTTAAAGAAGAACGCAAGTTTGTTTACATCAGAATCATATTACTGCGCAAAGGGAA
>JARFOD010074743.1:0-21101 GCA_031763545.1 Mopalia muscosa
TGGAAGAGGCGAGAAAAGAGGTTGCTTTCTGTTGCCCTGGTGTTCGCAGATCTAAAGGGTAACGTGAAGCAGATTTGTTTGTGATGTCCTATATTTGTGTCCGTCGTCATATAAGTGAAATACCCTTGAGTACGACTTTAAACACCAATCAAACAAACAAACACTTTTGAAACTCTTGTGAAAATATGATTGGATTCGAGCCTCTTCGTGCCCTACCTTGCACAAACCATGCAGACCATAAACTGTTGCGCCATAACAGCTTTTTTCGAGTTACGTCCCTTTACCTTTCTGATTAGAGTGTGTGGTGGTCTAGCATGGTAAGAAGGCTACACACACGAAGTGACCCATTTAAATATTCCCAACTACTGTAGAAATTGTTTTACATGGGCGATTGAAGGATAGGATGTTTAATATACATTTAACATATGTGTAAGTAATGCACAAAAATGTAGGGACAATAAACTTTGTACCTACGAAGTATGTCCATCCGATATGAAGATCATAATCTCTTTTACCCATCTTAAAGTGAATCGTGGAATGCACCTCGAATATGGCTTAATACTCTCGAGGTGGAACTGTTACCAAAAACTTTTAAAAGAGTATAAACTCACTGAGAATATTTATCATCGCTCGATCGGAGTTAAACATCATTATATGTTTTGGAAGGGATGATAAGTCTACTGAGCTTTTATGTCTCTGGCATTATACCAGTGATCATGAATGTCACATCATGTGATTACCGCACGTTACTAACAGTCATGTATAGGTAGCATATGATTACTGCACGGTACCAACAGTAGCGTATAGATACCATGTGATTACCGCACGGTACTTACAGTAATGTATAGGTAGCATGTGATTACCGCACGGTACTTACAGTAACGTATAGGTACTATGTGATTACCACACAATACTAACAGTAACGTATAGGTACTATGTGATTACCACACAATACTAACAGTAACGTATGGGTACCGTGTGATTACCGCACGGTACCAACAGTAACATATCGGTACGATGTAATTACCGCACGGTACCAACAGTAACGTATAGACACCATGTGGTTGCAACACGGTACCACCTGTAACATATAGGTATCATGTGATTACCGCACAGTACTAACAGTAACGTATAGGTATCATGTGCACAGTACTAACAGTAACGTATAGGTAGCATGTGATTACCGCACGGCACTAACAGTGATGTATAGGTAGCATGTGATTACAAAACGGTACTAACAGTAACATATAGGTACGATGTTATTACCGCACGGCACCAACAGTAACATATAGGTACCATGTGATTACCACACGGTACTAACAGTAGCGTATAGATACCATGTGATTACCGCACGGTACTAACTGTAACGTATAGGTACCATATGATTACCGCACGGTACTAACATATAGGTAGCATATACATGTTTAATCGCACAACCTACATTTTTTAAATATTGAAGTTGAAGATTACTGTTTAATTCAATTAATTAGAAGTTGATAGTAGTATAAAGTATTGTTGTGTTCCATCACTATGCTGATTAAATCAAATATACATGAATATCGTTAAGAAAATTACCCAATGAAACTTAAGTCTTTGAGTAAAACACATTTTGAAGTAGCAGCATAAATCTTTTAACGAACAGTTGTTGGGTTAACACAAGCCATCAGCTTTTATCAGTATTCGGGAAGTTTCTAAGTCAGGGTCGATATGCTCAATATACGAGGGCAACCTACTTGAAACGGTCATATCATGACCACACAAGAGGGCCACATCGCATTGATACTCGATAGGTCTCTAGAGTTATTCAAGCCCTGGTATAAACAGACTCTATGCATGGTAGTATTTACATCATAGATTGTACTAAGTATTCCGCTTAGACGGTGCGATGGTCTCCAAAGATCCGTGAAGAACCCGGAGGAATTGTGGCGTGAAAGCCGCTCTTGAGGCTCAGCCAGGAACATCGCTTATCAGGGCGAGCAAATCTTCTTAAACATTCTTAGGCCAACAATATCAACGTTTGGTACTTAATTGAGCCCAAAATAAACCGATTAAAGGAAATTTTTCATTAATTTATCCGACAGTCCACTCAAAGAGGTATTTGTTACCTCTGCTAATGGGTGTATGTATTTATTTACTTGATTAAAAGAGTTTCATTCGATTGTAAAAGAATACTGGAAGGTGTGAGTTTAAGAATAAAATAAAAATCTGAGTAAAACCAGAGCTGCTCTACACAAGGTTTTGAAATGGCAGGTCTCTATCAAAGGTTTTGAATTGGCAAAGTAGAGTTCAGTTAGCTATGATTGGATAATATCGAGCACCTTACATCATATCCAATCAAAGTTAACGGTATACACCGCTTGTAGGCTGCGACATGTCAATTTATATATGTTTATGTTAATACTGGACTTGAATGTTGGGTTTATGCCTATTTCTGAAATAAAATTTCACGACTACAGTATCTGATAAATGTAGGAGATACGACAATTCAATCAACACGAAAGACGTTTAAGAACACGATTTATTTGGTACTCATGAAAGATAACGTTTGTAGCAAAATGGACTCAGATGAGTCGATAAAAATACGAACACAGCTGTTTTGACATTGACAATCTGGTTAAGTGTACATTGCAGGGGGAGTAACTAAGGACCTGTTTTACATAACCTGGCGAGAGTTATCTGTCCCTGTGTCGAGTTGAGCAAAAAAACTCTAGATTTGTGGCCAACGAACGAAGATTTTAATTTACAGCTGCTTTTATGAGAAAATATGACAGAGATATAACAGAAAATATATATAAGTAAATAACTAATAATAATAATTAATTAAAATAGCAATAAACCAAAAACATTTAGACAGAAATAGCGTTTATCCCCATGCTAAGTGAAAACTGTATATTGACAGCTTTCTAAAATTAAACTATTTGTTTCAATTTCATTACATTTCGTCCATTTACGATTTATAATGAAATGAAAAAACAGGAATGAGTTAACATGAAATATGATATATTGTACAATGAATATAAAAAATACAAATATAGAGTGCGGTGTACGTTACTGCATGGACTGTGCCGTGGTTTATTAGTTCTTTATCCTGGTTTATTTATGAGGTTGTATTCAGCTGGACGAAGGCTGCTCATTTAAAGGCTAATGCCGAAGATCATCACAAATCATTACTCTTAGGTATTAATAATACGCTTTATTACAGAGATATGTGACATTTGCAAAAATCCTTAGTCAAAATGAAAGAAATATTTCTATTTCTAGCTGGAATGGTATATTTCTAGATTTTGAAGCTCCGGTAAATCCCTCTGGATTAATTTGTTCACAAGAACATGATTTTGTTCGTCCTAAATACCATTGACATGACTCGTAAACATATAATACACAGACAAATATTCTATTAACAAGAAAGGCTAATGGCAAAACCAGACACAGAAAAAAAATGTACAGTTCAGTCGACAAAACACTAAATTACAACATATATGTACAGCAATATTAGTTGAATCTATGACATCATAGAAGTTAAAGTGTGAAGCTAATTAGACACAAGTGTATTGGATACTCAGCTAAGAAATTAAAGTGTGAAGATACTTAGACACAGTGTATCGGCTTAGTTATTATAGTTAGAAGCTAATTAGGCACAGTGTATAATTAGACACAATGTGTCGCAGGAACAGCTCTGTAACTAAACTGAAGCTCTTTAGACACATTTGTTCGCAGATTCAGCTTAGTAAGATATGGAGCTAATAAGACACAGTGTATTATAGACACAGCTCAGTAATTAAATGGTGAAAGTAATTGGATACAGCTCAGTAATTAAAGTGTAAAACTAATAAGACATAGTGTATCACAGACATAGCCCTGTAATTACAGTGTGAAGCTAATTAGTCACAGCTCAGTATTTAAAGTGTAGAACGAATAAGCCATGGTGTATCACAGACACAGCTCCGAAATTAAAGTGTGAAGTTAGACACGGTGTATTACAGTCGCAGCTCAGTAATTAGAGTGTAAAACGAATAAAGCCACAGTGTGAAGCTAAATACACACAGCGTATCACCGACACTTCTCAGTAATTAAAGGGTGAAGCTTATAATACACAGTGTATCACCAACAAAGATCAGAAATTAAAGAATGAAGCTAATTAGACACAAATCAGTAATCAAAGTGTAAAAGTAATCAGACATACGGTGTATCACTGACATAGCTAAGTAATTTAAGTGTAAAGCTAATCAGACACACAGTGTATCACCGAAACTGCTCAGTAATTCATTCATTTCGTTAATTTATTTCACCGAAAAAAATCTTTCATGGATAAGCATTAATAAACATTATAAAGGCGGGAATAAAGCCCCTTGTTTTAGCCCAAAATAAATTGGGGAATACTTTGTTGCAGGAAAATCAATTTGCTAGTTTGTCTAGTTCTTCAGACATTGTCTTCACTAAAATAGATAATGTTACAGGTGTCATCTTCGAAAAGTAAACTATCAAGGCGGTTACTTTGGTTGTGATATCATTTATGAACTGTGGAAAGAGGACCGGTCCGAGGATTGAGCCTTGTGGTACTCCACAGAAAGAAAGAATAGGTTTGACTATACACTGTGTATTTTGTTCTAGAGGACAAGTAAAACAAGTTATTCAGTGTACCTCAGCTAGCTCGTTTGCTGTACCAGGAAGAAGTTCAAAATTTGTAACGCAAGGATTGAATAAGTATTCTTTAAAATCCTTGCTTGTAACAGGATTATTT
The DNA here is from genome assembly GCA_031763545.1 of Mopalia muscosa. Classification (NCBI taxonomy): domain Eukaryota; kingdom Metazoa; phylum Mollusca; class Polyplacophora; order Chitonida; family Mopaliidae; genus Mopalia; species Mopalia muscosa. The sequence goes on from JARFOD010074743.1 coordinate 4,742, forward strand.
GATTCAAGCTTATAGAAGCCACAGACGAGAAATGTGAATTAAAATAATTGACAACTTATTTTGGATGATCTGTGTAGGTGTTCTCGATTTGAAATACGGAAGGGAGTTTGGATGACTTCCTAATGTTTAAAATACAATTAGTTTCAAAGTATTTTTTATATCATTGTTGAATTCATTAAACCTGGCTTCATAATATTGCGTTTTAGATATCTTTAAGATATGGTTTAAATTATTCCTAAATAGTTTATAGTGGTCATAATTGCAAGTATTGTTGTAAACGTGCCCGGCTTTCGTCTACAACGTTCCACTTCACAGTCGATACCACTAGCTCTGGTCAGCAGATGCCGGAAATGCCGTAACAACCTGATCCTTGTGAGCACGCGTAGTCTTCCACTGTAAAGTTCCCGTTCATTAACACAGAATCCTCTGCATGCAGCTTTGATATCTCGTCAGGCAAGTCCAACCCGGAGCGGGGTCCTCAGGTTGGTCCATGTGCCCATACACATGTTCGAGACACGGGGCCAAATTCACTACACTGTCCACGACACTGCTGACACTACAACTGCCAGACCATAAACAGCCAATCAATATCCAGACAATAATAGCAACTATCCACGATACTGTTGACACTACAACTGTCGGGCCATAAACAGCAAACCAATATTCAGACAAGAATATAAACTGTCCGCGACACTGCTGACACTACAACTGTCGACAAATTAACAGTCAACTTAAATTCAGACAATATAATATAAACTGTCCGCGACACTGCTGACACTACAACTGTCGAGCCATAAACAGTCAACTTAAATTCAGACAATATAATATAAACTGTCCACGATACTGCTGACCCTACAACTGTCAGGCCATAAACAGCCAACCAATATTCAGACAAGAATATAAACTGTCCACGATACTGCTGGCACTACAACTGTCCGGCCATAAACAGCCAACCAATATTCAGACAAGAATATAAACTGCCCACGATACTGCTGACGCTTTAACTGTCTGGTAATAAACAGCCAACCAACATATGTGTGCGTTTAAATAGGATTATATAGCAAATTCATTGTAGCTATTTGAGATACTGGCTATGGCGAATCCTTCCTTCTTTATCTGACTGGTTGAAACACTCGGATATATTCAGTGGTTATTCTCTATATTTCTGAAATACCAATTTGAAGGCTGATTTATTCCTTGCCCATACCGAATATCTTGCCGGCTACATATATTTAACCTTGGCATTAATGTTGGAATACACCGCCGTCATATAAGTCAAATACACCAAAACACGGCGTCAAACACCAATGAATCCCAGCCATGCGTAAAGGGAAGATTAATCAGTCCCACTGACTACAGTTAGGGGCTACTATATATACTATTATCTACTATTTATAAATATCAGATCGACCTACTTTAATACAAAAATATAGTTACTGAGTAGGAGGAGTTCGATGACCTTATAAACTGATGTAGCTATTGATATATTTCTATACCACTGACACTACAACTGTCTGACCATACACAGCCAACCAACATATGAGTGCAATTAACTATAATTAGAAAGAGATATTTTACCGGTCAAATATAAGTTTTTTTGTGTTTTTTAATGTTTTGTATCAAGAGTACTAGAAAATATCCACGAGTTCAGTTAGCTGATGATTCTCTGGACGAGTAAGTAGGCCTACCGGTAAGGTATAGAGAGAATATGAAAATCTCGTTGAAAATTTTTTTATCAGTTTATTCGTTTTGATTTTATATTTTATATGTCGTTCTGTTGAGTTATTAAATTTCGGTGCTTTATCCGTTTATTCGTTTTGATTTTATATTTTATGTGGTTTCTGTTGAGTTATTAAATTTCGGCGCTTTATCAGTTGAAACGTTTTGATTTTATATTTTATATGTGGTTATATGAGTTATTAAATTTCGATGCAGATATTTATTTTTGCTTAAATTCTAATAATATCCATTTTATACCTTATTATTAAACTAATATTGACATTTTTTTTATATCTTTGAACATACATTAAATCATGAACATATGCGTGAGAAATGTAGATGCAAAAACATACAAACAAATTAAAGTGTAACGATTGTTTAGCATCATCTGATTTATATATTCTTATTACATTCATTTTTAAATTCATACCATCTTTAATATTACTCTAAACTATGAGTACAAGACACAAGTGGGAATTTTGTAAAACTACAATCAAACTAACTAATCTCCTGATTTGGATTTATTTTTATCCATTTCAGAATAATAAAAAAAACTTCCCATGGTCTGTTTCAAGCACCAATTTTAATATTTTTATTATTGTTTATTCCAGGTACAATGGCTTCACAAATTAATGACTTTCTCACAAAGAAATGGAGACAAGCTTTCAATTTTCTTGACGTAGACCAAAATGGTTTTCTCACAGTTGAAGACGCCGCTTTGGTGGCTGATAATTTATCGAGAGCAACCAACGCGAATAAAGAACAAGCCGACATATTTAGGAAAGATTGGACGAAGTGGTACCGATATTTACAACCGGATGGAAAAATGGAAATTGACGAGGAACGTTTTGTAGCGGCATGTGTAGAACTTTATCAAGATGTGATAGAATTTAAGCGCTTGGAACGAGAAACGGGATCAGCTATCTTTGACATAATAGATATGAACGGGGATGGGGTAATTTCTATCGAGGAATTCAGGTTGTTTTACATTGCCTCTGGAATATACGACGAAGCCTTCATATTGGAGACATTTAAAAATATTGATACAGATAGGGATGGATCCATCCAGAGAGAGGAGTTTATCACCGACGAAGTTAGGTTTTTTACCGACCCAGATCCTGTGACTGGAAAGGCATATCTGTTTACCACGCCAGGAATGAAATAAAATCCACATGCCGCTTTTAAGATCCGGAATATTTGTTAAAAATGAACATTTATTTGATCCTATAGAACTTATGAGTTTCCGACATTTACGACCGTTGAATGTTTTTATTTCCAGGTCATGTTCACATATTGTAAAGGTTACCGTTCAAAATGAGACGTTTTACTCTTTTTTTGTATCTTATGTTTGCATGTTTTGTAGTGATCGAAGAAGAGACCAATTATGCGCTCGACACGTCGATTATAAATAAATATAACAGACAGCAATGTGTCGGATATATCCAATACAAAAGCACACAGAGTAAATATATGGTTATCTATTTACTTGCAAGCTTCAATACTGTTACAAAGATTTAACGTTTGTTTAAGCCTTAATATATGGTGTGGGGACTACTAAAACTTGCTTGAAACTAATTTAGTTAGTATAAATATTGTATTGTAAAAACAAAAATTGTTTTTGACTATCGATATACATATACATTTTTTTAAATCGCATTTTTTGTAGATTGTGAAAATGTTCAGATAGTGTGGGTTTTTCTTGTTGATAATGTGACATTGTCAGGGACATTGGGTCTTTGATAAAAACAAAATGTAATTATCGGCTAATCAAAATAAACACGTCTGAATCTATAAAGATGAATAAAACTCATAAAAGCTAATGTGTCTCAGTGTATTAATGTTGCAATATCTACAAATCTTTGGCCATAGAAAAGCCGTTAACTCATAACAAATACATATCTATAGTCTCCTCGATTCTGACGTATGTAAACAACACTGTGTAATATTGTGAAATCAAAAATTTATTGCATAACTGAACATGTTTCTCGATTTTATTTTCCATATGTGATATACAGAGATTATATGTACAGTACGTGATGTGTGATGATGTATCAGCTAGAGTTGTCTGAGGTCGGACTGCAGTATCCATCGAGATCGAAATGTGAGATTGATGCACAGTTCGACCTGAGACGAGAGCTGATACAACGACACGTAACACGCACTGTACATATAATTTCTTTATCATATACCTCAATGAGGATTAATGAGGCAAATTACTACTTATTTACTTAAATAATCCAGTGTTTAATTCTGGAAGCATATGTTAAAACGGGCTGTTTGGTTACCCTTTTTTAAAACCTATTAAACCAAAAGCATGATTATATGATATCAGTTTGAAAAACAGTTAGATTGTTTGAAATTGAAATTTAAAGAAGAACCCAAATTTGTTTACATCAGAATCATATTCCTGCGCAACGGGAAACCCCAATGACTGAGCTGGGGTTTTTTTCTATAAAATTATGCACCCCAGAAAAACATTCAAGAAAACATAGTTCAATTGTAACCACCCACTAGCGGCTTTAAGTATAATGTATATTGGTTTCAATCAAAGAAACAAAACAAAATGGAACAAATTGGCCGGTTGCCAAGTGTTGATCTGCTACACAATGTTGAACGATTTGCCTTGTCACGTTAGGGGGCGCTGTCATATAGAATGTAAACATTGAAAGCAGTCCTGCTTCAGCCCATACGTATTTGAACCATGTGATATTGATAAATATACCCCTCTGTATCTGTGTTATGAGACAGTCTATTAAATATTAGCTGTACATGCTGTATTGCACCATTTTATATTGTCTGGGAGAAGATGGGTTTAATAAGTTTTAATAAACTTGTCCCCAATTCCCTTGGTTATCTCGAAGGATAGCATAAAAGCTAATTAAACTTAATTCCTGTTTTATTAATCTAAATTATGCGGTCATTGGAAGAATTTACCCTTTAAGAATCCCTACACCAAGTGATGGAAATTCAAAGGATGCTTTATTTGTTAAATCTATTACTTGGTGATAATGTTTAAGGGACAACTGGTAACGGTGTATTTAAATTGTTAATAAAATTGCCAATGTGACCAATAAAAACCCCACAACTTTACTTCGTTTTTCCTTAAAACTGATTAATTAATGGGCAGTCTATCAATGGGAGTCTCGTAACGGCAAAAAGTGTACGTCTGACGTCAAAACGGGCGAAATTCGTAACCTTCTCAGTAAGGTCACAATGCATACATCTGTTTAACGTCACGTCAAAACCACTATGACCACTATGACATCAGATGACCGCACGGCAAGGATTTAATTACCTCCCTTGCCAACTTCCAGAGACTCCCATTATAATAAAGCAGATATCAGCGAATAAATGTTTTAAAACTAGGATTATTGTGAAATAGACAATCCGTCGTTATATAAGTAAAGTATCATAAAGGACCACCTTGCACATGAAGCAAGCAAAGAAGACTATCAATCCTTGGCCCCCAAAGTAGATTATTTTGTGCCTATCTTCTTAACCTCTGTTGAAGAAGGATTGGATATTTTTTGGATTTCATTTAATGTTGAAAACATAAAGAGACCTTACCGTGGAAACTGCCAAGGCGGGGAAGACAGACAAATGCAACGTCTTATAGAATAATTACATGCATGTATCCATCCGGTATACATTAACGATAATATATTGCGTGAATGAGGATTTTAAAATGAATCAATGGTAAAAGCTTCCTAACTTTCAAAACCATCACAAAACAAGTTCACCAAAAAAGTACACCCACAAGTGTGACTTTATTCTACTCTTCGCTATCTTTTTAATGAAATATTGTTTCTCTTTATGACGAGTTAAAGCGACAATGTTGTACGACGTGCTGTAAGTATGCCCAAGATATAATGTTTGGCTAAGATCTCCATCTAATACACATTGCTTCCATGTGCAGCAATTGGTCAGATTCGGTTCACTGATCAACAAATAAAATGGTAGAGGACTTCTGCGGATTGCTGTGTTTTTCTTCGTGTTAACAAGATAAAATAATGTCGTCATATACACCCACAGACTTGAAAAAAAAAATCACAACACTTTTTTATTGTGTTAAATAGGCTAGCTCTTACATAACTTCTTTGAGAGGTATTTAGAAGCAGGGATAGTAACATAACAAGGTAATATATGGGTATACAACTTCTGATTTATTGACGAGCGACGTTTCCATTTATCACAAGAAGCCATATATTACTGTCTTTAACACCTGTGGTGCCCTATAGCCCAAAGTTACCACACTCTGTGCATAGCTTGGTCCTCTCAACCCATTCATTTTTTTGTTTTCACACCTGTAGTGCTCTACTTTGTATATATAGACATTTTCCATGTATTATAGTCATTAGCTTGAAAACGGTGCTAGAATCTGCTCCGAAACGTCGCTCAGTCAATAAATCAGAAGTTGTATATCCATAAAATACCTTGTTATGTTACTATCCCTGCTTCTAAATGCATCTCAAAGAAGTTGTAGAAGAGTTCTTTACCATTTTACAGTTTAACTTTTTGTTCGCCTTACGTTTGCGTTTTATCATCTAGCTGTATATAAGCGGCTATTTAGTCCCACACTTGGAATAATCTATAAACCCCCTGTGACGTTAATCAATACTAAGTTCAAATACACAACTCACGCCTCGTTAAGGAGTAGTTGAGGTTATAATCACAGTTAAGCTGAGTATAATAACAGCACGTATGATATCCATGAGGTGCACCTCAAGATTCTTAATCACTAACTCTAATGATTTGCATTAATAATTGGCTAACCCAGCAGAGACATATAGCCTCACAAATGAAAATGGGTCTTTGGACATCAAGTACTTAATTTAAACAAAGTAATTATAGTATGAGCAAATTCTGACGCTATGTTGAATAAGTAATTTGTAAGTACAAATTACAACCACACATTAGACAATTTTGAACATATCGAAATCAAACAGTACATTTTGGGAAAAAAGCTCGTGTCATTATTCCGGAAAAAACAACTTTCTTGGTCTGTAATTTTAATTTAATTTTCTGCAAAGAGACAAGTAACTTCATTAGCTTGGCCATGCATTTCACTATCTATTATCAACACCAATTTGAAGTACTTATATTTGTTTTCAATTATTTGCATGTCTTCCGATGATATGACTCTTCTTGCGATACCTATATTAACACATTTTAATCTACAGATCAATTATCCACCCAGACAAATATGCAATTAATCTATTGAACTTAAGTGTTATTTGCATTGGGTCTTTTAAATTGATTATTTTTGCTCTGAAGTTAGGCTATACTTATCATCCCTTTAATCTGAAGCTCGAGTGATATATCTATAAATATATTATAATCCTTTTTGTCAGTTTAAAGAATGGAGACACATTGTGAACATATATAAATGGGCGACTTTGTGAATGTGCCCAGAACAAAATTTAAATATTCTAAAGACGATACTCACTGATATACAAGTAGATTAGAAGCAAATGTTACCTGTGAAAGGCTGGTCTGGTAGGATTAGAAACATATGTTACCTGTGACAGGCTGGTCTGGTAAGTCTGTGCTATTATACTATATAAAAAATCAATCCGCATACTAAATTTGATGATGGACAATTTCTTATCTATCACATGGAAATAATATGTTCTTTTGAACCATGCAAACTTCACATGTAAAGCCTGCATATGGCAGACACATGATACATATACAGTTTTTTAATATTTATAGAAAGTGGATATTTAGGAAATGGTAGAACATGGAGGTATTGTTGCTTTGTCCACAATTGTCAGACTTCTCAATCATGTATGCAGATGTTTGACCTAATTCTATACAGTGTGCATGCACACTTGATTTTAAGTCCAGAAGCTTTGCTTTTGTTTTTTTTTTCTATTTCTACACAATCCCATATAGAATTCATGCTGAAACAAATAGGTAAAAGAAATCGGTAGACAAATAAGAGATTCCAAAGATAATAAACGATTATACTGACTCCTCCAAACACTGGTTTACGGTTAGAACGTCATGGTTGTAATCAGTAATATAAAAAGAGATGAATGTCACAAAAATAGAGATATAGATAGAAGAGAGAAAGACATTGATATGTATCTTTATAATGTTTGGTATAAGGCCAGAACTGTTTATAATTTACAAAAACTATCCTGCAGGTAATGTTAAATCTAAACAGACAGCAACAGACTTTACACCTGGCAAATCGAAGAAAAAATCAATAAAATAAAAGAAGAAAATTGAACGACAGAGAGAGAGATAGATAGATACAAGAGAGAAAAACACTGGTATTTGTATAATGTTTGGTATAAAACCTTATCTTTATAATGTTTGGTATAAAGCCTTATCTTTATAATGTTTGGTATAAGGCCTTACCTTTATAATGTTTGGTATAAGGCCTTATCTTTATAGTGTTTGGTATAAGGCTTTACCTTTATAATGTTTGGTATAAGACCTTATCTTTATGCTGTTTGGTATAATGCCTTTTCTTTATATGTTTGGTATAAGGCCTTACCTTTATATTATTTGGTATAAAGCCTTATCTTTATAATAATTGGTATAAGGCCTTATCTTTATAGTGTTTGGTATAAGGCTTTATCTTTATAATGTTTGGTATAAGGCCTTATTTTTATAATGTTTGGTATAAGGCTGTATCTTTATACTGTTTGGTATAAAGCCTTATCTTTACAATGGTTGGTATAAGGCCGTATCTTTATAATGGTTGGTATAAGGTCTTATCTTTACAATGTTTGGTATAAGGCTTTATTTGTATAATAGTTGGTATAAGGCCGTATCTTTATAATGGTTAATAAAGAAATGACAAGTAATGCGACTTTGTACATTATGTATATTGCTACAAGCTTTCGAAGTACAACTTACTTCATCATCAGGTATGGCATTTGCAAAGAGGGTTAGAAAATCATTCTTTATATAGAAGGGGTGACAACAATACATACTATAGCATGAAAGGATATGCAAAGTGAGGGTGCGTTGTTTAGCATACTAAAGCAATAGTCAACTCATACAGATAGAACAATATAACTAGGTTGTGGACTTACATGGTTATATTGTTCTATCTGTATGAGTTGACTATTGCTTTAGTATGCTAAACAACCCACCCTCACTTTGCATATCCTTTCATGCTATAGTATGTATTGTTGTCACCACCTCTATATAAAGAATGATTTTCTAACCCTCTTTGCAAATGCCATACCTGATGTTGAAGTAAGTTATACTTCGAAAGCTTGTAGCAATATACATAATGTACAAAGTCGCATTACTTGTCAGTTCTTTATTAAGAAAACGTACCAATCAAAACAAGGCAGGTAAGGGGAATCACCACCAGAAATCGCTACTACAACCGTCACAGTGAGAAGGCACTTTATCAACAAAATGCATCATCATAAATGCTTATGGTGTTATGGTCTTATATATGTGAGTAAAACAATGTGTGTCCCTTTGATGTGGAATTGAGTATTCCAATTGAACGGAATTTATCTTACAAAAAGTTACATTTGAGCCTTTAATTTAGTTTTACAATTAGCATTTAAGTCCAATAAAGCTGTTCCAAGCAAAATTTTGTAAAACTGAGACACTGTTTTTATGTTCAGTGACTTAATTTATTTGATTTTATAGTAATAACATCGTGAGAAATCAATTACATAGTATTTCATTTTCTGTCGCCATTAATTCAATTTGAAATAAATGTCAAAATTATACTTGGATCTTCATCAAATTCTTGGTATCCTGAATATCCAAACTTGTAATAACTATATATAATGATCCTACCTATGTTCTTCGATATAAGTGGCTTACAAATTTTTCGCTCTCCGAATAAACTCAGGTATCCGCTTTATGTATCATGGTATATAAACACAGAATAAAGGGGGCAAAATGGCATCAATTGATTTGAAAAATTATGGAGCATTAAAACATTTCAAATATTTAATTTATTCTTTAAATAATTTTGAAAATTCACAAATTTGTCAAAACATGTGCTTTTTTAATAATTGTTTTAAGCCTCGTTACATATTGAGTCATTATAATGCACACGGTAAAGGACTCTTCAATACATTATTTATCACCCTCACAATCGTGTCATACCTTTACCGGTGTACATTACGCTATTTACGGGTCTTCGGTGATAGACCCCACTAAATGGAAAAAAGACACGGTGCGTGGTTGACATAAGATATTTTTTAAATGCCATATTCAAACTTGTTATGATTGCTTAGTATTCAAATCTTTATAAGAAAGGTTATAAGTTAAATTGATAAAATATCAAATTACTTAGTTAGCATTTAACTTTTTCATGTTCAAATAAAAGGCTGAGATTTGGCAAAATATTTATTATCACGCACTATACATATAACCTCTTTTTGTACGTCAAAACTCTTATAAGCGCATTCTGAATACTGCTGTACAAACAAAATGGGGTTTCCCAATGCTCGTATAGGCCCACCATCAAATTTTGCCGAAAAAGTTTAACCCCAAGACAGAAAAAAATAAATACATATTCAATCATTAAAAAATATATTTAACAAGTAGAACGGCCCCAATCGGATTTTAATTTCGTATGGCATTTTTTGCAACTGACCTCAGAGGTAAAGCATGTTATATTTTGATGATACATCACAACTTGCAATAACATAATTATATTACTTAATCAGGTCCAGCTTGTCTCGCCTTGATTGGGTGTTTATCACAGCCTCGTTGTAAGCTGCGTTTTTTATTGGACAGCTGGGATGATGATCTTTCGTGACCCCCACTTAGCCTGACCTGGTTGACCACTATTTGGCTGACCTTCGCTTCAGATCATAATGCAACGAACAAAACTTGGGGAGATTTGTAGATCTGATTTTAATCTTATTGAAAACATCCAAAAACTGTATCTGTACCTACTGTTTGTTGTGTAACAAGTAAACAGTGTTTGTGCCACATATAAACTAATGGATTGGTGATACACATGTAATACTTGTGCATGGATTTGCGCATGCGTAAAGATATACCATGTTCATCAGTTAATAAATATAAATATTTAATTGTGTGATGGTATAAACCATATTATTTATATAAAACTTATACCTCAAACTTGAAAGCAGTTTTCTGTCAGGATTACTACCAGCGTTTTTTTTTTTTACACACAGAGTGTACGAATAAAAGTATCGAACTCTTGTTCTAATTTTAATTAAGTGGTACCGAAAATCAGGTAGATTTGAGAATAGTGAAACAAAACATAGAGGTATTTTAGGTAGTGTTGACATATTAGCCAAACATGGTGTAATTGTTTCCATGATTTCTTGAATAAGGATTTAATTGTTTGGCCTTTCCCTCGTTGCAAAGTATAACGCGCATGCGCAATAACTTTCCACACACACATATTTTTATAATTGTATTCTAGCATAGATATATCTAATCATAGCAAATCAACGCGCAGTTGCTTTTCAGTTTTCTGCAAAGTATAATGTGCAGGCTGGGCCTGTGAATGTTTTACCAATCTTTTCAGGAGGTCAACATTTCGATACCTTAGAATTACAGGGTTTTAACTAACATTTTCGGTCAAAAATGAGTTTGATAGTGAATAATATTTATTATACGTTTATCTATTAACAGAAGAGCATTATGTAAAATTCGTCGGATTTATGTCCACAACAGAATTACAAAGTTCTAATTTACTAGTGGGCACCTTCTTCAAAATACCAGGGGTTATCTACAACTTTCCATCAATCAGACTTAGGTTTAGTTAGGAAGGAAGTTTTTAGAGGACCAATAAGAATTCAGCTTATATTTAAGTTAGGTGAGCACAAGTAACAATTGAACTTTGCAAGTGATTTTCTCAAAACGACCAAAATGTAACTCTGAGGTCGCGTGTATCGTTTGAACAAAACAACATACTCTTTGGAGTAAAACTATCTGTCAAGTATAGGTCCAACCTAACTCATCTGCCCTAACCTTTAAATCTTTTAATTTTAATTTGATATTTTGCAATATGTATTTTGCCATTCTGTTTTAATTCAACATAATTTGATATTACGGCTTTCTAGTTTGTATCTATTTAAAGTTATTTCAACACGTTATATTTTAAACAAATTTCCTACTTTGTTATTGTTTTGATTTGGGCGAGGTCTAAAATCATGACATTGTTTAAGTTACGGTTTGGCGATAGGCCAAGATTCATGGTTTAAGTTGTGATTGGATATAATATAAGGTCAAAGGTTAGATTTATCGTTCGATTTATCAGAGCAGTTGTTTGGTATATATTTAGATTTACGGGTCGATTTAAGGTTAGATTTAGAGTTCGTTACAAGGAAAGTTTAAATGTTAGGGTTCAATAAAATAACAATAAATAATATTACAAAAATTGGGGCGAACCGCGTTTTTATGCACTGAAATGTACACAATTATAGAATCTTTTCATAACTCCTGAATTTACTTTGTAAATGAATGATAATTTATGTAAAAAAGAGGGCTACTTATGTATTATGCTAGTATTCAAAACCGGTGTAGAGTGTGGTAGACAGAATTGAACACAGATGGCATTGAAAACCAGAAGAATAATTTCTCTCGCCAGATATAAAAATAACAAGGACGATCTACAAAGAATATTTTGTGCACTACAAGCTAAATGTTTGTATGTTACGACATAACTCAGTTCCGGACCATTAAATCTTTTCAGTCAGCTAAGAAAGAAAAGTATATAAGTGCCATTTCAAGAAAGCGCAACAAACTTTTGCGCCACTACACAGCGAAGACTGCGACTTTTCCTCCTTATTCTCTGCTCCATCCAATAGGATCAAAGAAGATCGCATAGAGCTTAAGGAAAGGTTTAACATAAAGCACGATAAGAATGCACATCTTACAAAAGTGCACTGTCAGATTAAGGTCATGTCAATGTCATCTAGTCTGTCACTTAAACCGGTTCACCTGATGTTAATATCTAATAAGTGAGCCGACAAGAGAGCATGGGAACTGTTTATGAGTTCAGGCTATCGCTTCCCCTGTTCCTTATTTTCTATATATACAAAAGATCTCGAGACACCTGCATATAAATTAAGTTTTCACTTTTTAAAATAAAATTTGACACTTTCCTTCTGTGAGTATAAAGCCAATGTGCCTAATTGTTATATCCCGGATACAAAATAAGCCAAAATGGAAAGGCTGCTTGAGTGGTTTAGCACACAAGGTTTTTTCACCAATGCAACGTATAGACTACCGTGTATGATGTCGAGAAGCGGGCATATTCGTATTACTACTGGAAGTCACCTATCTTTGACCAGCATACGAATATTTTTGATTGATCGGTTGGTGTTTAATTGTTTGTTATTTGATTAGGGTTTAACGTCGTACTCATGGGCATTTCACTAATATGACGACGGATTGTCCACTTCAAAATGCACATAGCCTTATTCCGGAGGAAAACCGGAAGGAAACCTCGTAAAAACCACCCCCGAGATTACCGGAGCCACAACATGTGACTCACTCACTCACCTGATGGTCGATTGGTGTTTTAAGTCGGGCCCAAGGATATTTTACTTATTTGATGGTGGTGTGTTCAACAGAAATTGCCGCACTTACGCATTCATGAAATGTGACGTCTTTTCCCCAATTGGAAAATTAATATTCCTCCAGTGCTAAGCAAATAGGTTCGTCTATACTAAAAACATACCACCTCAGCCCGAGGGAAAATCTTTTGCTAAGAACAGAGAAATGCAGATGGCAATGAGTTAACCATACTGGGATTGGCGTTTAGCTTAAAAGAAAAGACAACTGTTTATCGGCCTAAACTTTTTATTGCATATTTTCAAAGGCAAACATCTGTATAGCACTTGTATTCGAGTAAGCATAGCCGTTTATTAGTTAATTAAACACATGGGTCACAAGTTGTCTGTAACATCACGGCGTATACACAAGCTTGGTTATCCAAGAGCAATATTAATCTGCCGTATACATACCAAAATAGCTCTATGGGTAACACATAATGTTCTCAAGGGTATTTCACCTTCGCAATGTATACTCTATCAATACCAACACTAGCTCAACCATAGCGTGGGCTATGTAGTGTCTCACCGTGTTGGAAAATTAATGATCCTCCATAGCTAAGAAAAATCAGCAGAACTGTGGTTGAAACCTGCTGATCTCAGCCAGAGGGCGATGGTTCCGAGGCTGGGTCCGTATTCATAAAGCTACTTAAGTATTTCTTAAAGATAAGAAATACTTAGCCAAAAGTTAGCCTTTCATTTTCCATTGAAAACGATTAAATATATAATAACGAGTTTCTATCTTAATAATTACACCTATAATCTAGCGATTAACACCACAAAAAAAATTAAAAATTCAGAGTTTATGTAATAAATTTAACGTTTGAAAAGTTTTTCTTAACTTTAAGAAATACTAAAGTACCTTTATGAATACAGGCCCTGGTCCATAACTTCAATATATTCCACCAACTAGAGCCCTTATTAACTTACCATCTATCCCAGATCAAAATTTAATTTCCACATTAAAAATATATATATGCCATTACCAGACGATCCTAATAACCCAAATAATAAAACACATTTGGGGATAATTTCTCGACAATAAGACAGATATTTAGTGGTGCTGTGTCATTTCATTTCATAAAATTTGTCCACCAGATTGTAGGCCTAGTTATCAACGCATATAGATGTATGACAGTAAGATGATAAAAACAGGATGATAATGCAGTTCATAGTTATCAGTATGACAAGCAAATAATAGTTATCGGATAAATATTTAGAATTTTATAGATAAATAGTATTTATCGGATGCATATTGGGGATTCTATAATTACCGGATACATATTTATAGGATTTTATAGTTAAATAATATTTATCGGATACATATTGAGGATTGTATAGTTAAATAATATTTAACGGATACATATTGAGGATTCTATAGTCAAATAATATTTATCGGACAAATATTTAGGATTCTATAGTCAAATAATATTTATCGGAGAAATATATAGGATTCTATAGTCAAATAATATTTATCGGAGAAATATATAGGATTCTATAGTTAAATAATATTTATCGGATACATATTGAGGATTCAATAGTTAAAAAATATTTATCGGATACATATTGAGGATTCTAAAGTTTAATAATATTTATCGGGTAAATATTTAGGATTTTATAGTTGAAAATATTTATCGGATACATATTGAGGCTTCTATAGTTAAATAATATTTATCGGATAAATATTTAGGATTTTATAGTTAAAAATATTTATTGGATACATATTGAGGATTCTATATTCAAATAATATTTATCGGATAAATATAGGATTCTATAGTTAAATAATATTTATCGGATAAATATTTAGGATTCTATAGTTAAATAATATTTATCGGATACATATTGAGGATTCTATAGTTAAATTATATTTATCGGATACATATTTAGAATTCTATAGTTGAATAATATTTATCGGATACATATTTAGGATTATATAGTTAAAAAATATTTATCGGATACATATTGGGGATTCTATAGTTAAATAATACACTTTTCAAAAAAAGAAACGCAAAAGAATCAGGCAGATTTGTGACAATTATCGAAAGTTAGGATCGAAGAACATGCCACGTCTCAACGCAGCCGACAGAAATATTGCCATTGGGCGTTTGCAAGCTGGCGAATCCAAGAGTGACATTGCGAGGACTTTCAACGTTCATCCTAGCACGATAACACGCTTGTGTGATCGGTATGTCCAGGCCAATACTGTAAATGACCGTCCAAGATCGGGGAGGCCTCGAGTCACCACACGGGCTGAAGATTGACACATCCAGGTATCCCATTTGAGTGATCGCCATCGTACTGCACGTGACACAGCCAAAGAACAGTTTGGAGCCCGCAGAGTGTCCAACCAGACAATTAGAAACCGTCTAAGAGAGGCTGGAATCCGAGCAAGACGACCCAAAGTTGCCCCCTCCTTAACACGTCTACATCGGCGCCAACGGGTCCGATGGTGTAACAGAGTACAGCAATGGAATCTGCAACATTGGAGGAGAATATGGTTCTGAGATGAGTCACGTACGTTTTCTGCTCAGGCGACGTGACGGCAGACAGCGTGTTTACAGGAGACGCAATAAAAGATATGCAACAAACTGTACAGGCCTAAGGGAAGTTGAAAGATTCGGCGGGGGAGTGTCATGGCGTGAGGTGCCATCTCCTACAACAGAAAATCGGAACTCGTGCTGGTGAGGAGCAATTTGACATCGCTACGTTGATGACATTCTCTGTCCACACGTCCTTCCGCTTGTCGACCGCCAGAGGGAGCTATTCCAACACGATAATGCTCGACCCCATGTGGCACGTGCTACAGTGGTATATCTCGCCAACAACTTCAATGTCCTCCAATGGCCCTCTTAATTTCCGGATTTGAACCCTATCGAGCATTTGTCGGACCAAATCCATATACGAGTGCGTCAGCGCCCAAATCAACCAGTGACCCTTGATCAGCTGTTCCACATGTAACAGGAAGAGTGGGGAAGGCTTCCACAGAGGAACCTCCAACGATTGATTCGCCCAGGCGATGTCGCGCAGTTCTGGCTTCAAGGGGTGGTCACACAAGGTATTGACTTTGGCTCCACCTGGTGGACAGTTGTGTAGGCAGATGGGACTGTAAATTT
>JARFOD010074754.1:0-21100 GCA_031763545.1 Mopalia muscosa
GTTGCTTTCTGTTGCCCTGGTGTTTGCAGAGCTAAAGGGTAACGGGAAGCAGATTTGTTTGTGATGTTCTGTATTTGGTATGGTAACCACTAAACCACACCTATAACCCAAGCCATAAGACAGTAACCTTTAGTATTAATCAAGTTGTGGAGAAGTATAAAACTGTTATAAAATTACCAAATTCTTACATCCATTAGGCGGAAGTGTTTTAACAGAAGTAAAATAACATGGAGATTGGTATGCAACCCATAAAAAAAAAAGATTAAAAAACTATAAATAAAACAAAAACGGTTTTATAAAAACATATGTTATACGTAAATAATATATAAAAAAAATGAAGCAAAAAAGTTTAATTTCCTAGCCACTCCCTCTGGTAAAACATGTTTGAACTTGATTCAGTGAGTTTTATGTTATTATTACCATATGCAATAACACTGAGTTCATTCAGGTATTAAATTTGGCACAGGAGTGTGACATTCCTTTGTCACCTTACCAACATATGAGGACAATAATTGACCCCTTATATAAACATTGTTAGCTAGATATAAAAGTACAAGGTAGCAAAAAGTGACAGTCATCGACCCTTTCCCCTGTTTCCCAAAACCCCAAGTAATCTCACTGTAAACAAGGAATTCTTATTCATATGGCAGATACGATACAAGCAGAGAACATATGCAGTAGGTTTTTAATAGAATGAATACGCCAGGAATTGTGGGTGTGTTTATGGATGTTCATTATTTCACAACGTGAATTAATTTTCAACAAAATGATCAGTCTTACAGTATAATTTATCTACCTATATTCCTTTTTTTTTTTGTTTTTTTTTTTGTTTTTTGATGTAAGACATATTTCATAGACACTTGTAGTTGAAAAAAATCAGTCATATAATGGAGGTAAATTATTCAAATTTTAGATTTTGATAGCAAAAAAACCTTTCCAAATATTATTAAATAATCACTTCCTTATAAATTTAATAAAATGACCAAATTGCAACTCTAATAAAAATCCAGTCCATGGTAATATATATTATCTATCGTGACTGTGCTTGGCTGTTTTTTTCTTTACCTGGCCTTTACTAGGGTTTTTCCTCCAGAACTTTGCCATGTATTGCATTGTGACAAGAGGTTTTTTGAGTAAATACCTTGAATGATTTCTTGTAATTATTTTTGTTTCATTCAACATGAACTAACAGAAATAATTAGTTAGACAAATTAGTCCCAAAAAAGTGAAATCAAACTTAACCTCTGGGCCAGTGCTGTTTTCACATGTTCATTAAACATAAATAGGGATATTGTTCTATTTGTTAAGTATGACACAACATAAGGTACGAACTTTTCCATCAACAAAGCTTACATTATGAAATCTCGTTAACGATATAATGAAGGAGTAATTAATTCACGACCTTATCTGTATATTCTCCACACATCTGGGGGTCTCTAAAGACGGTTTTCAGTTCACATACCGTCAGGCTTTAGGGTCATACATTATTCATTAGTAAACAAGAATTGTCTCATTGTATAGAGGAAACACCCCACCCAGTCACACAGTATATTCACTTATAGTTTTTTACAGCATTCTCATTTCTCAATGACTGTTTATAAAGTAGCTTATATCTTTTAACCATGCTGTAATTTTGTGTCGATTCACCCACAAAGTCTGGCCCTAGACAGGTTTAGTATTGTTTTGTTAAGCTTGCTGTTAGTGTTTGAGTGAGCTTCTGTAGCTCTGGTTCATTCAGAGCTGTGAGAGAGCTTCCTACCCTATTGCTCACAGAGCTGAGAGCTGGGAGGGAGATTCCTGTTACCCTGTTGCTCACAGAGCAGGGAGGAAGATTCTTGTTACCCTGTTACTCGCAGAGCTGAGAGCTGGGAGGGAGATTCCTGTTGCTCACAGAGCTGAGAGCTGGGAGGGAGCTTCCTGTTGTCCTGTTACTCGCAGAGCTGAGAGGAAGATTTCTGTTGCCCTGTTGCTCACAGAGCTTGGAGGAAGATTCCTGTTACCCTGTTGCTCACAGAGCTGAGAGCAGGGAGGAAGATTCCTGTTACCCTGTTGCTCACAGAGTTGAGAGCAAGATTCCTGTTGCTCTGTTTCTCACAGAGCTCAGGGACAACATGACACTGATCTGTTGTTATTTAACCACTGTGAAACAATCTCTCAAATCTGACAGGCAGCCCCCAGCCGTTGCTTGAAAGACGATGAGCTGCTAACATCAGATTAAACAACTAATACCTGGTTAAAGCTAGACCTTCAACATTACATGACATCATCTAATAGTGGATTTAATATAATAGGGCTTCGAGCTACCGGCCCCTGGTCTTCGGCATAATTAATCAAAACTTTCTTTTCTTTCCCTGTTGCGAGTCTTTTATTATATCTTGGTACATACAAGGTATAAGCTTGTCACTGCTCTCACACATGCATGATTTTAAATTGATTAAAATAATATTATAACAATATGTGCTCATAAACTATGGAATGTCAAATTTCTTGGTAAATATTTGTTTTATTTATGGTTTGGAGATGTAATAAAGATAGCATATGGTTTCTCTATAATGTATTTGTATTGTAATTCTGTTACTAGCAATCTGGACAACTTTTTAGTAGATCTAAGTGTACCTTTAAATTTACATATTGTGATTATACCTATATAGGTTACAAAACAAGTGAAAAAAATTGAAAACTATATCTGGTATGTAGGATTTTTTTTTTTTTTTGTGTGACAGATTTTAAAGGGATTTATAGTTATCTGAATTATATTGTGTAATTGGGATTTCTGTTTACTTATACCATGTCAGTCTGGCCTCAACTTGTAAAAGGCACTTGAAATTTGAACAGTTCTAAAGAAAGAGATTTGATCCCCTACTGTGGTAGCGTTCATGGTAAATTACCTTGAGAAATCCAGACCTAATTTTCATATTTTTTGTCTTTCCATTAAGTTCATAAAATTTTAAGAAAATTTTAATGTTGTTCTTCACTGTTTAAGTTCATTTTGACAAAGAGTCAAATAAATGGACCAAAACACAGCATGATAATTCGTGTAAAATCAATGACTTAATTTTTCTGTTCAAACTATTCTGAGATTTACAAGATATATTCTTCTTTCATTCGTCACTTTTTTAAACCTGTCAAATGAACAGGTATGTGTAAAATTAGGTCAGTAAAAAGTTTGTGCCCTGCAGAACTGTGCAGGTAAAAAGTTTAAACTTTATAAAAATATCCCTGGTGACTTGCACAGGCTGTATACAGTACACATAACACTGAATGAAAATGAATTTGTTCACACCCCTCACCTAGCTCGTTAGTTACCAAGACAACAAGGTAAGAACTACACATCTTTGACAGAACTTTATAATACGACTTCGGCTATATAGGACTTCTCCAAAACATATATTTTTGTATTGACTGTGTTTTAATTTATCATAGATAGTTACGTTGTGAAAAAAGCTAAACTGTTCAAATTTGTTTGTTGCGTAAGAATGTTAGAGTACCTCACAATCATATTATAAGTGAAAAACTTATCTCTTCAGCACCATCCTTAAAACAATTTATCATAATGAGTTATGCTCCTTAACATTCAGAGTTCAATATTTCTTGTGAACACAGCTGCAATAAAAGAACATGTAACCATGCAACCATAGTTTCAGAGGGTAAGGGTAGCGATTGCGCTTACTAAACTGAACCTGCTTCGATGTACCGTTCACCGCATCAAGTCCGCCTGTCGACCATCAGGTATATGAGTGAGTCACATGTTGTGGCTCCGGCAATTGTGGGGGTGCTTTTTACAAGTTACCTCTCCGTTTTCCACCGTAATTAGGCTAGCTGCAGTGTGAAACGGACAATCCGTGGTCATATAAGTTAAATACCCTTGAGTACGACATTAAACCCTTATCACACAAACAAACAGAGAAATCCTGTGTCCTGTGGAAACATTTTGCAAATAATTTATCAGTCTTATGTAGGCTTTGGAGAGAAATTTCTGTTCTTACATTTTGTGTTTGTGTGAAATGTAACCAGGAATTTTATCCAGGAACGGATACAGCTAACTATAGTAATAAAACAAAGAATCCTCAAAATAGGTGCACTAAATCTGTTTCTAAACATTTTAGCTAACATTAAACTTGAGGTAAAATGCCTGTAGGTCCTTGATTTATTCATTTTTTTCTGGATGTGCTCGTCAGCAACTTCAAAACACCTGCAGGTTACCTGCATGGGTGGACGGCTCCCTGTCTAGCTCATGTTTATCTGAGGTGAAAACTTTAATATTCAAACATAGTTTGGAATTGATCGTTATCAAAGTGAATCTGTTTATGATAATATATATCATATATGTCATGTGTTGAATAAGGCTTGTCTATTGTAGCACTCATGTGTTTGGGATGGTTTCTCTGTGATGATATACTTTATATTACTCTCTTTATAATCCATGCACTCTGTCCCCAGAGCATTGAGATCAGTGCAAACATTAAATTTGATTTGATATCACTTTAAGTTTACAACCCTATGTTGAAAGATAGTACGGGAGACTTGAGAACACAGTCATACCTAGCACTGAAGAAGCATTAATTTTCCTACTTAGCAAGCCTTTGTAGTTGTATGGTTGTGTTAGTGTGACTATTTACTGTTGGAAATACACAGCCCACATATAAGTCAAATACTTATAAAGATGGCGTTAAATAACAACCATTCAAAGAGCCTATTAAAAAAATAAACAAACAATACACTTACCTCCAAAAATGTGAACACAAACTGAGGCCTTCTAATTTAAAAAAATAAACAAACAATATACTTCTCTTCAGCCCTTTTGATTTGAGATGATATCCTGTTCTTGAACGCAGATCACTCCCCTCAAATCAGATGTTACACTGTTTTCAGTATTCTTCAGTGATTTCACCACCATTCCCAGTATTTCTACACCAATCCTGTGATGTGATTTAGTCTTACCAATTTTGTAGTTTACTCATCTTCGTGTGAATTTATGAGTGGTAATGCTGTCTTTAATTAGCATTTAAGGAAAATTAACTTTCCAACATTCTGGAAACGCTTCACATCTTTTGTTGTGCTAGTGTCAATTATTGTTGGAATACACCGCCAATATAAAAGTGAAATACCCTTAAGCATGGCGTAAAACACCAATCAGTCAATCATTGTCATTATCCAAAAACATACTGCAGTTTAAAATCTACTTAATATCTTTTAACTTAATTCATAGTGAAACAATGTTAAGTTGTTTTAAACTCAAATATTAAATCCTTGTAAACTCTACCTTAGTCAAATGTGTTCTTTTTCTTTCTTTTCTTTTTTTTTCCTCTGTGAATGATTTCATTTGTCTACTAAAGTTATTTTATGTGTTCTCAACATGAAAGATGAGTTTAAGACAAAGAGTCCTCTCAAAAGGCTAATAGGCATTAAAACAAAATAGCTATTGTAACTTTGTAATAAATGTGACAAATTGTTTCAGTGATCTTTTGAATGACTGATTTTAAGATATGTTCCAAGACTCATTTCGCTGTATTACATTGTCAAATTGCATAAATTGGGAGTGAAAATCCACGTGTTTTAGTTTTGAAATGAGTTTGTATTCAGACACTTATCTCTGTGAGTTTATATAGAACATGGGAAAATTCATCAATTCAGAGCCAGTTTATTAGATATACATTTTTATGCAAATTAATTTCAGATGGATGTAGAGATTTTTTGGAATGTCTCAAATTAATTATTTTTATCAGCTTTTTTCTTTTTCAATACATCTCTGCTGTTCATTTCAAGTAACAAAAATGTATTTTTGTCTTTGTAGGTGAAGAGACTTCTTGCTAGTGGACCAAGCGCCAAATGTGGACAGTTACATGTTGGGGACCGATTGATTGCCTATAACAACACATCACTGAGGAATCTTGTCCAGTCAGAATGTATGTCCATCCTAAGACAGCCCTGTGCTTCTGTGAATTTCAGAACCCTTAGACCAAATAACAAAGGCAGACGGTTACGGATTAGTGTTACCAAAAGTGGCATCAAAGAAATTCCTGGATATACCTCTGATCCAACAGATACTGATACTAGTGACAGCAGAACAACTTCTGCCAGTGAAGATAATGACAGTTCCATTTCGGATAATCTGACTGATAACTCAGAAACAGTTAACCCTTTTTCGACAACTGATGTCTTTGGACAACATCAGTTCAAATTAGACTATAGCCAACCAAATTCTGGTGAAGCTCTCCAAGATTTTTACGACACTAATAATTCTTTCCCAAGACAAGAAAATCAGCCATTTCACCCTCATGGATTAGTCATGTCTCAAAACATGGAGAAATTAATTTCTGAAAAACCAGATAAGCCGTCTGATGTTAACATGTCATCTTCAGATTTAAACTTTCTGGCGTCTCTTGATACTTTAAAAAGTGATGAAGAGAATTTTGTTCAGGCATCAAAAAGTCCAAATGGGAAAGGCCAAACTTCAAATGGGTCTGACTTGTTGTTAGATTTTGGAGAAGCCACATTTTCCACAGAAGTTCAAAAAGGAAGTGTCCCAGCTGTAGACCAATCAGATCTACAACCACCAGGCGGGTTTGCTGATATTCCTGGAATAACACCTTACAGGAATACTGAAGGGCAGAACGGCTATACAGACATCTGGGATACTGGATTTGGGGAAACAAACTTCATTTCTGAATCTGATAACGATGTGCCAGTGACAAATATTGACGATTTATTAGAGGATTCAGGATTTTCTGCCCAAGTCTTGTCGTCGAATGGAAATGGACCGACAGATACTTTGTTAGACTTTGAAGTTTTGCCAACCAATGGAACTTCATATGAAATCTCACAGAATTTAACAACGAACAGTCAAGTGCAATCTAATGACAGTATTGAAGTTCCTCTGCTTGTGAGACAATCTGAAGCAGAAGTTGAACAGATTTTAAGTGGAAAATCTTCTGGTGCTATTGATAAACCTGAGGATGGAAGTATCTCTCCATTTTCTAGTCATTCTGGGTCAACAGTTATTCACAGGGCTGGTAGTGCTTTTGAAGATATGGATGATACTGGAGATAACAATGGTTTGTGTGATAAACCCGAGCAGCATGTGGCCAGTGATTTGCTGCATGTTACAACAGTACATGTGCAATCTGAGAGCCAGAGCTTTCCTGATTCGCTTAATCGGGCCAGGGGAGAGCATGTATCTCAAGTATCTGTTGGAACACCAACAGAAGCAATGGAGGTAGATGTACAGCCAGTAAAATTAAACATTGAAGAATCATTACCAATAGTGGAATCGAAATCTCAAGCAGATGGAGTGGTGACCCTGTATTTAGACAGTAGCGAGAACAACCAAACTGACTTTTTGCTTCCTGAACCGGCCATTGTTGAAGATATTGTCTTTCAGAATAAAGACACAACTCAAACTGAATCAGAACCAAGGTTAGAAGATGACGGTTCAATTGTGCCTGAACATGTTTCAAGAAACGTTGAAATATATTTGAACGGGGCTACTGAAATACCTAAATCAGAACAGAATACAGGTGACAAAGCCGTCCTACCAGATCTTGTAGATAATTTAGTTGACATTTGTAAAAAGGATGACCGTAAGGCTATAAAACGTGGGATGTCTGGCATTTCCCAAGCTGTGGAGGAAGAAACTATTATCCCTGCAGAAAAAGGTTCGGTGTTGAATGCAGTGCAGGGTAAGGTCCAACAACAGGAGATGAATTCGTCTCATTATAATCCCAGGGATTCTGAGGGGGATTTAATTATTCCCATAAAAGTACCGCGACGCTCATCGGGGCCAGATATGTCAACAGATGACCAGGTTACCAAGAATGATCAAAGCGGGAGTTTATCAAATTTTGTGGACTCCCTTGTGCAGAATATGGAGACAAAGGAAGCTAATATAGTTCTTAAAGACTCAAAACTAGAGGAAACTGATACTGCTGAGGATAATATCATTCCAGTAACAATTTCTAGAGGTGCTGAAAGCACTCCAAGTCAGCCTGATCAAGGGCAAAGTATAATTCAGGAAACAAGGGATGTTCAAAATGAGGACATAATAGTTGTGCGACACAATGAAGTTGAAACTTCTGTCCAAAATTCTACAGAAGAAACTATTGTTCCTATTGCTGCTCCGAGGAGAGGTCCAACTCCGGATGTTGTCAACTCTGCAGTGCTAGAAAGTGACAGACAAGAAAGTCTTCCACATTTTGTTGATAATCTTTTAGCAGATCTGAATTCATCTGACAAGAAGATGAATACTGAAGAAACTAGACAAGAAGTAACGGAAGAAAATATAGTACCACAAGAAAAGGGAGAGAATTATTCAGCCCCATCTTCTAACTCTGTGAATGTCACAGATCAAATTCTTGAAGAAAAAATCTCTGTTGTTCAAGAAAACATTGTACCTCAAATACACCATGAGCAACAATCTGGCTTCCCAAGAACAAAAGAACTAATAGAAACAGATGTCCATGCAAACATTGTGCCTATCAAAGCTCCTAGACGTTCCCCGTCCCCAGAATCTTCCTACATTACAGAGGCGAAGTCTGATAAAGTTATCCCTGATTTTGTTGACAATCTAGTGACAAATTTGGATAAATTTGAGAAAAAGAATTCAACTGCGTCTGAAAATAAAACTAGTGGTAATGTTATTAATGAGGTGGAAATAGTTCCAGTATCAAAATCATTAACAGATGCTGCACCAAGCATGGAATTGAAGAAAGTTCAACCAGAATCTCTAGTGAAGGTTGAAGATTCTGAATTGGCTAAGAATGTGAAGAACTTGGAACCAGGTGTTAACCAATCATTAATGTTAGACTTCAATGTTCAAACATCTGACAGTCTAAATTTGGACACTTCTAACCAATCTTTAGACAGCGCTGGTGGAACACAGAATCTGTCATCAGGGGAAGATAGTCTCAACTCATCAACAAATGATTTCAACTCTTTGTCTAAGGCCAGTTTTAATCTTCCACCAGCTCTGTCGCCTTTGCCAGACACACCTCCAATGAGAAAACTACCCAGTATGAAGACGTTCACCGCCAAAGGCTTTACTCCAGTTAAGTTGAACTCGCTGGGGTCATCCCCGATCAAAACTGTCAGCCTTGATCGACGCATCACTACAAAGCTAACCCCATTAAATACATCTCCATTGACAGGTCTCAATCTGCAAACTACATCACAATCTCAAATTAAAGTAATTGCTCTGCAAACACGTTCTGAAGATGGGCCATTCCAAATCGACCTTTTGAAGGGCATCCTTGGTCTTGGTTTGAAAGTCTTTAGACAAACTGATGGAAGCTTCCAAGTCTCTGACATACAGAAAGGTAGTTCTGTGGACAAAAATGGGAATATACAGTAAGTTTGTTGAGAAAAATGATAAAGAATGTGAAATGTATTTGGGTTTCTTGTTTAAATTCCTTGACATATCTGTATTAATATAACACCCCCAAGGGGGATTAGCCAGAAATCAGAAGTAGGGTGTCCAAAATGGTCATTTTGCTTCACTTTTCATATAACTTGGTGTCCAATTTTGACTGTTACCTGTCTCCTGTATGTTAAAGTTTCTTGGAGCTACAGGGCAACAGTGAAATACCCTTTAGTATGACATTAATTACCAATCAAATAAGCAAAGAACAATATGCTTAGGTACTGTGTTGAGTAGCTATAAAAATGTCTTTTTTCCTTTGAAGGTTAAGATTTCTAGTCAAAAACTTTATTGAAAATGATGTGCATAGGTGATCTCTGTTTGTCTTGTTAATGCAGAGTCATTGTCCTGCCTACCCTAAATCACCTCAAATTTGTCCACCACAAATCTCAACACTTTTGCTTGTTGTGACAGCATGTAATCCGACAAATTAATGTTTTCTGACAAACATTGATGATTTCTAACTGAAAAACTTATCTTCTGCCTCTCAGACACAATTTCCAAGTCTTTTAAATAGCTTCCAAAATAGGAATTTTATGGAAGAATTTTATGTGATCTAGGGTAGTTATTGTGACATGACGGGGAGTGTCGTTCGATTAATGAAATTAGTACTTCACAGGGATTCAGTTTTAGGGGCCGATTATCAGGCTGAATTTATACTCAATATTTTATGTTTAAGCTACAATGATTCAATATTATTTGGTTATTATGTGGTTTCAAGTGCATAACTGATGTAAAATAAAATCAAACATAGTTATCTTATATATAATTTATTTAACTATTTTCTCGTAATTTGATATGTTTGAATTATAGCCTTTTTTAAAAACTTAAAATAAACAATGTAGTTCGATTTTTTATTTTTGACAAAACATAATTTCATTCAATTTTGGTTAATTAAAAAAATAATTTTTAAAAAACAATTTAACAACCCACTGATGAGGGAAGTAACTGACCAGTATTTAGATAGTTACTTGCCTTGTTTATAAATGGACAGATCTGTTATGTGAATCTCTTGTTGAGAATTCGTTGTTCAAGGCAAAATTAAAGTTATTTTATTATACTGTTTATGATTTAGGGCTTACTTAAATCAAAAGCTTGGGGTTCTATATGTATAACAGTTTTGTTTCAATCAATTTCATGCCATAAAAACTGCATTATAAGCATAAAAACATTGTAATATTTTATAATTTTTTTAAACCTATTTTAGAATATAAATTGAAGTTAATTATTAATGTGTATGTGTAGAAAAGGTTGTTTCAATCAATTTCATGTGACCAAAAACTGCATTATAAGCATAAAAAGATTGTAATATTTTAAAATTTGTTAATACCTTTTTTAAAATTAAGTTACCACGACTCCACAAGACTAAAATATTCATTTATTACATCAAAGGGCAACCAAAACATAATTTACTTAAATTTTGGTTAATTAAAAATGTAATAACAATTTTAAACAAAAAGTCTTCTATCAATACCTAGGCTTAAATCCCCAATCAAACAAGCCTATGTTATGTTGTAATCTTTCAAATTTTTGACAATGTTCAAAATGATGCGCTGCAGCAGTTTGTTTGGAGAGTAGCGATGTTGTCTTTACTTAGCACCGGAGGAAAAATAATTTCCCAACATTATGAAAACACTTCACATCTTGGTTGTGCTGTTATCAATTCGTGTTGGAATACAATGTAATGGTATAAGTGAAATCTCCTTAAACACTGCGTAAAACACCAATCAATCGGTCAATAAAAATGCTGCTGGTTATATGGTGTCGGACTGGGCAGCTTCTCATGTGGGAAGGGGGGGGGGGGGGTACTTCGGCTATTTACAGGGGTGGTTTTGAGGGGGTTTCTTTCCACTGTATTAAAGTAAGACAGAGTACTTGAGAGTTTTGACAATCTTTCAACATGTATGGAACCACCATTATTAAAGTGTGACATTAAACTCTAATCAAAATGGTACAATCACATGTACTTGAATGTGAAACTTCCTGTATTTTGTATACAATCTTTTCTGATTCGTTATTTAATATGATATTGAAACTCTTTCTATGTTGTAAATCATAACAAGATATGTGTATTAATCATATTTTTAAAACAGTTTATTTCCTTTTACAGAGTGGGAGATTACGTGTTGTCTATTAATGGTACAGAAATAACAGGCCTTCCAGACACCAAGGTTCAACAGATTTTACGTTTGCTACCAAGAGGGATTGCTAAAGTTGTTTTTTCTATGCAACCTATCAAAGAACAGAAAACTGGAGGTAATTTTTGCTGCTTCTTATGACTGTCCAGTATTGTGCAATAAACTTAGTAGACATTAAAGCCTAATGAAAAACAATTTTGGAATCGACTATGTTTAGTTTCTCATTTCAGTTTTTAGCACTCCAATGCAAATTCATTAGGTTTCTTTGAAAAGTGCACTTGGTCTTTAAATTCTTGTCCTGTATATCATTTCATATGTGATTTGTCAGATATAAGAATTGGTTTTGTTTCATTTACATGAAGTTACACTTTTTGAAAATGATTTGAAGCCCCTGAAATAACTAATAAAATCCAAATGAAATATGTCCTAAAAATATGGCAAAAAAATAAAAGCCATTTACTTTTCCTTCAAAATATTCTGTTATTTAAATTTCTATTATATTTTGTGTGTTATAGAGAAAGAAGATCTCAATGAAACAAATGAAAGCCACTTTCAGCAGATGGCCGCTCCTGTTATACGATCTGTAAAACCTCCAGAAAGTAAACCACAAACATCCAAAAATCATGAGAACCTAACACTGACATCAAATACTGATCATTCTCGATCCAGTGGTAGATTATCCCCATCTGTTACACCAGTTATGGCTGCCACCTACTCGCAGGTTCTCCCCCAGAGGGAAGCTCCAGTTATAGAAAAGCAGCAAGTTCAGATTAAGCAGGTCCCTGTTGAAGCTAGTTTGTCTCAAGAAAAGGAACTTTCTAGGTCGGGTGATAATTTTGAATTACGTCTTGGGGATAAAGTTGCTGATAATCGCTCTGAGACATCTGAACCCTCAAGTTTAAGCGGTGATTCTCTTCTGGAATCGGGAGAAATCGAAGTCTATTCACACAAAAATGACGATGGAGATTCAGCAATTAGCATTTCCTCACCAATATCCACTCCAGCTGGAGAGATTCCAAGTTTCAAAATAGAAGAGCAACTTCAAAATGAGGCAAACCAAGAAAAGAATGAAAAAGAAAATCTCAAACCCCCACCAGTGAAGCCTAGAACAAAATCTTCCTCCGGCTCAGTGGTCAGCGCAAGTGAAGACGCTCATAAGATGAAGAAAGTGGAAGAGTGGCAACTGTCTAAGTCTGATGATAGTGAAGAAGCTGTGGCTGTGACAGCATACCCTGTTATGGTTCGACCAAGTCCAACCCCAGCCCCTAGAGTGCCGAGATCTCCTACGACCCACAGGGAACCGCCACCTGTATCACCCAGAACAAGAAAGGACAGCTCGGAAAGTATCAACTCTTCAAAACGAGACATTGAACCATTGGATATTCTTGATCCTGTTTTCAAACCGTCTAGTGTGGCCAGACAATTTGGAACAGTTAAATCTCCAATGAGCCGCAAGATGTCTGGGCTGATCGATAAATTTCAAACTGTTGACTCCGAGCCAGAGTCCCCAAGCTCAGATACAGTTATCTCCCCACGTTCCCACTCTGGTTCCTTCAACTCTGCTTCGCCATCAGAGGAAGCAAGAAAACCGTTTTCATTCCCATTGAAAGAGGAACCAAAATCTGAAACCAAACCTGAACCTAAATCTCCTCCAAAAGTTGCTCCTAAACCCAAGCGCAGAAGTGGTGAAATTGTTTACAAACCAGTTCAAGAGGATAAAACAACAGAAGTTACTAAATCTAATCCCCCAATTAAGACCACAACAAGTGATGATGATGATGTTGTTGTTCTTAGGAAAAAGACACATTTTCCCAGACGAGAGGTTCATTCAGAAACTCCAAGCTTTGTTCTGTCTGCTGCCAGAACTCAAGGCAGCCATAAAGATACAAGCAGTGATATTAAATTAGGTTATAGACCACGTAGTGCTGAGACTGTTTTTAGTACACGGACACTGGTAGCTTCCTCTGCTTCAACTAGACTTAAAGGATTGCAGATTCCATCCAAGTTGTCACAAAAGTCAGAAGATGAGAACAAACCAACATCAACTTTACAAATTAACCCTTCAAAGTTGGCTCCAGCATTACGTCCGAGAAGTGGTCCTGCAGCATTTTCACGGATACAGCCCAAAATCTACAAAGTGTCACCAAAACTAAACCTCGCACCAATTAATCTAAATGTAGATGTTAAAAGTGAAGATCCAATTTCTGAAGAGACTGTAGATGACCTTGACTCTAGGGAGGAGATAGATTTAAAGAGGCTTTCTTCATCGTTATCTCAAGGCAACTCTCCTAGGATAGATCCTGTTGAGTCTGATTTTACACATTCAACACAAAAAATCGAAAGGGTTCATAAAACCAAAACAGATAATGATGGAATTTTACTGGAAACAGAATTACCTAGAAGTTCATCTTTGAAAATTGCGAGTGATTCAAGTAAAGATGTTCAAATCACAAAAGTGCTAAAAATAGAAGAAACACTGAAGACTGATTATGGCACAGATAAAGAGTCTGTAGGTTTGAGCCATGTGACAAATTTTGGAACAAAAGCAGTGGTTCATGAACCCCAAAACAAATTGTTAAATGTAGAAAACAAAGTATCTTTGCAACACAGTAATGGTTGGAAGGACTCAACAGATGAAAACATTGAGAAGCAAAATGAATACTTGAACTCAGAAAGAAAAGTTGATTTAGAGGTTAGTGATACAACATCAGTAAATCTTGAACAGGCAAGTGGTTCTGTGAACCAGTCTGATTCACAAAAAGATATAGCAAATGATGTTGATGTTCAGAAGAATCTTGAAGCCACACCTTTTGTTGAGAAATTTGCAGAAACGATGTCAACAGATGTAATAGATTTATCTGTTACAAAGGCATCAGATTTAATTAACGATGATAGAATTAAAAATCAATATTATAACAAAACAAACAGTTCAAACGAGGTGCAGCAGATAAATGATGAAAACAGATATTTATCAAACCCTATGTCCGAAATTCAGGAAGAAAATAGTTCGAAACAAACATTTGACATGACGCTTTCTGAAAATAAAGGTGCTAAAAATGAAAGCATTGAAAATGTTATACCTCAAGTGGCTGACCTTATAGAGGTGTCAGTTCAAAAGGAAAATGGTGATTTTGTCAAGAAAGAAGAAAGTTGTATTATTTCTGAGGAAAAGCCAGAAAACTTTGTAGTTGCTGAAAGTGAAACAGCCAATTCTGAACATTTAATTTCACAAACTGGACCAACAGAATCTGAAGATAAACAAGATCTGCAAATAAGTTTTGAAACAGTGATAACAAATCAAACAAAGCTAGATGATATTGCAGTAACACCATCTACATCAGAAGTACAAATGGAAGGATCTACTGTTACAACAAAAGAGGATGAAGCTTCGTCTAATAGAGTTGATGCTGTAGAATCTGAGATTTCTCCTAAGTCTTCATCAATTGAGCTGATATCAGAATCAGCCCCAGTAGGCTTATCTTTAGTTACAACAGCTGACTCCACTCAAGAAGAAGATGATTTTGATGCCCCACCAGATCTTCCTGCATCTCTCCCTCCACCTCTACCATCATCACCTCCTCCTGCCATTCCCAGTCCACAATTCGACAGTGCAACAACAACAGGGTTGGTCTGGGATTCAAAACCAGTGGCAAGCCCTGCTCAAGTGACTTTACCATTAGCTTTGAAGAGACATCAAACTGTGAAACCACCCACCCTGAAAACAGAAGTACAAGTTGGGACTGAGTTTTTCCCGACACAGGCATCCTCTCCAAATGCTGCTTCCGAAAATAAGAAGCTAGGTGGAAAGGATGTGTTGGAGTTCAGCCCTCAGGAAGTATCCACCTCAACTCCTGCTAAAGATTCTCAGGTAAACATTGAAACTCTTGGGGAGTCACCTGTATCTGCTGCCCAGACGGAGGATTTTTTGAAGGATCAAGAGAAGGATGCTAATGAATCGGGTGAGCTTAAAATTCCTCCTCTGTCTTTTGACAATACACCAAGCCCTCAACCAGAAAACACATCTGTTACAACAGCAATTCAAACTTCCGGCATACCTGATTTGGTTAACAACTCACTTCCCACTACAAGCCCACCAGAAATACCAGAACACAAGCAACCTGAAATACAGACCAGTTTGGTTGAGCCTTCACTACTAGACACATCTACTTTGTCATCGTCAGCACAGCAGGCCAACTCCAGCACACTTTCGGCAACTAGTCGGCGAAAATGGACATTTATATCAAACAAGTCTGATCAGAGTCTTCTCTCTGCCTCTCCCAATACCTCAGTTTCATTGGATCACTCAGAGTGCTCTTTGTTACCCCCAGAGGAACTAGCTTCACTGCTGGATAAAGCAAATGAAACTTTGGACGATAAGGACAAAAAGGAAGAAGATGAAATAGTTGTGGTTCTGCTGCACAAAGATATCGGAGAGAAAGTTGGTCTGTCTTTTAAAAGCAGCCCTCGTCAAGATATAATGGTATGTGTTTACTGATTTAACTAAACATGTCCTCATCTTGATTCAGTGTTGAACCTCTCAATGTGTAATATTACTTTTCAAAATGTTGTTTGGCAACCATTGTTTGCCTCTACCAGAATATATATATATATATATTTTAACATAGATATAGGTTAGAGTGCTGGTCCTGCTAGCCAGGTATGGGAGTTTGATTCCTGGTGAAGAAAGCAAAATATTCTTTTTCTACATTAAAAAATGTTTATATATAAAATTCAAGGTGGTTCTGACCTGAGCCTCTGTTTCTCACCTGGTAAGGTCTTACAAAATGTCTTATTTCCTCTAACCCGACAGACCCTACGAAATAGCTCTAAAGTTTTTATTGGTTTTTGAAAAAAAAAAAAAAAATTGAAGAAAAAAAGACCTTCACAAAATGACATATTTTGATAGCAAACTCGATTTTTGTAATGTTTTCTGGTAATGCAAGCATCTGTGCCAGTTTTATTTAATATGTACTTTTTTGTACAACATGTACAAAAAAAAAAATTCTGCAGAATAAATTTTAAAATCGAGCCTGTCTAGCATCATTTTTTTCAAGCCGTTAGAGGAAATACAGGCCTTTGAGCACTGTCCCTGCTGGCCATAGACCTGAATCCTGGTGCAGGAAGACAAATTGTCTTCCTATATATTTTAAATATTATGCATATTAGTTTGAACAAAAAAATTCTTGACTTATTTAAATTTGGTCAGAATTACCTTTATCAAATTTTGCTTACAGATTTCTGATGTTGATACAAGGAGCACAGCTGGAAAAGATGGTCGCATTCTAGTTAATGATCAGTTACTTTCGATAAATGGTAAACCTGTTGTAGACCGTTCTCCTCATGAGGCACGTGTAATGCTGCGGACATCAAAGGACCAAGTGGTGCTAGTCCTAGCTCGATCACCGTGCCCTAAATCTGAGACGAATAGTGCTGAAGCTCCCAGAGCTACAGAGCCTTCTGCCAGAAGAAGGTTACGGAGCACTTCACAGGAAAGAAAGAAGGCTCTGCTGGAGACAAGTGATATCCAGCTTAACTCTTCATCAGAAAGTGTGAAAGGGGAAAGTTTGGAAACGAGCCATTCCAGACGTCGGTCTCCAAGGTCTTCGGTTAGCCCAGAGAAATCTTCATTACCGTCAAGTAAATAATTAATACCTTTAAAGGAAGAGTATTTATTTCCTATTTTTTATTGATAATTGTATTGTATTTTATTCACCACATGAAACATATAAATCATCGTTTAAATTTGGATAATCCGGTCAATTTAAGCCTTTTTTTGTTGTCATTTACAATGGATTGTCTTGTTACAGAGTGTCCGTTAATATACTTCCTCTCCATATAAAAAACACTGGTCTATTCTGCTAGGACTGACCAATAGATTATAGATCACTGTTTGAATTCTGTCACTTCAAGGGACATCAGGCCAGTTGTCTTTAGGAAATATTTTGTTTGATGAAATTTTTTCAAATAATTTTTTACAGGTCCACTTGCCACTCCAGTACCCACCAGTCCAGCAGATAGAGATCCCTCTAAAATGGAGAGCTTTGAGGTAACCATGACAAAAGGAGTTACGGGCCTTGGATTTTGTCTGGAGGGTGGAATGGGTTCACCCCTTGGCGACAGGCCTGTTCTTATTAAACGATTATTTAAAGGTTAGTTTTAACATGATCTTATTTCTTTTATGTGTGATTAATTATCTTGAAAACAGACTGCTTTGATCAGATCCAGATAAATTGTTATCTTGCTTATTGGATGGATCAATTCCATTACTGCAAATTGTTCCCCTCCCGTTTCATGTTTACATACACTTTGTTATTTCTTTTATATTAATATGTTCACTAAACTTCACTTTCTTCCTTTTTTACAACTAAGTGAAATTTTGGTTTCTCTAATCTTTGTGGCTTATTTTTTTCTTTCCATTTTTAGGTGGGGCTGCTGACAAGTGCGGATTGTTACAAGAAAAAGATGAAATTGTTCAGGTGAATGGGAAAAATTTCCAAGGATTAAGACATTACGAGGCATGGAATTACCTGAAATTTTTACCAGATGGAGATGTCAAACTTTTAATTAGGCGGTGAAATTAAAATTGCTTTCGATCAGAAAATATTTTAACCGTCAAATTCTTTAAGGAAGTCTGTCTCTTATATTCTAATATGAGCTATTTCGTATATCATGTGTTTTATTTGTGATTTAAATCTTGCATGGCAAATTTCGTTTATAAATGCCACTATGCTACTGCGTAATTAAACCAATAAGATATTTTTCTAATATACTATTAGTATGCATCAACAATTTTTTGAATTGAAATGATTTTCAACTTAAGCAGAAAAAAAATAACAAATTGTGTGTATTTATTTGTTTATATCGTGAGAGAGGAAACTTAATAGAGCATTTAGGTCCGTTTAGAAAGTTTTATACTGTTGTAAATAAGTTTGTGTGACAAAATAAATCAGTTTTTATTGTGATTCACGAGAAATACACAAAACATGTATAAGTAAGAATTGCCAAAAGGAACAAATTCATGTACATAAAACTTATGTAGACTAGTTAATTAGCATTCGCAATATTTGTGTAAAAGTTTCATCTAATTTATAAGAAAGGTATCAGAAAATTAGCAATATATATTGTCACACTTTTTTGCATAATAAGTGTAAAGTTATTTAATCTTGTCAGTTGATATTATTTTTATTTGAACAAAAAAAAATGTACATTTTATGAGCTATTTGTATGCAATTTTGGTGTTATATTTAAACCGTTTTTTATATTATATAATTTTTGTGTAATATATGTTGTCTTTTGTTTTTTGTTGTTTTTTTTTTCTCTCTTCTTTTTTCATTCTTGATTTGACAAATACTATTTCATATTTCTTTGTTTGTTTTGATTATTTGTTAAATAATATAAAAATATGAGAATCGAAAACTGACATTCAAATTGTTGAATAATCTTCAAACTGTCATAAAAGTGCATACATAAACTGAATAGTTTGGAAAAAGCCATATCACGCTTTTGATGCAGATAAATTAGACTATTTTAATTCTTGAATTTATTTACTGTCAAGACTATGACGTAATATCAAACTTATCACTACTTTATGTATGGCAGCCAGAAAAGAATGTCAATCTGTAGAATAAAAATGTGATACTTTGTTGAAAAAGAATAACTAGGATGTATTTTAGAAAAACAGTTTTGTTTTTTTTAAAATATAACATCTGTTAAAATTTAATGATATTTTCAAATAATTTAAGGAATTTTGCATATTTTAACTAACTCACAACATATGAACATTTAATTTCATTATTACATAAAATTCTATCGCCATATAAAATCTCGAATATGTTTACAAATCAGCATAAATTAAGTCTTTTTTTTACATTTTACTTGCTGAATTTTCAAGGAACAATTTTGAGTTTAACTTTATTTTAACACGAAACAACGTATTGTTTAAATGATATACGCATTAGCCTTCAAAAGAAGGGAAAAAACTCTCATTAAAAAATAACCTTAGGTTTGTCATAAATTAGAGTTATCTTTCCTTTAATTAACAGGATGTTTGTAAAACGTGTATGTAATCATTTTGTGGTGTGTCACAGTGTCTTGATAGATGTAAAGCATATATACATATTTTATACACAAATGGAAAGAAAAATGTAATAAAATCGTATAATTCATAAGTATTTCGTGGATTTCTTTTTTTCCAAGATCATCTCACTTAGAATCCAACCGCTAAGCATATTTGCGGAAAATCTATACTGGTTACGCCATAGGGGCTACAGACCCGTAGATAGTCCTTAATGACGTCTTACCTTCCCCGTTGTCTTGTGGCCATTGAATATGCCAGGTATCAACGTCATTGACGGTTTTCAATCTTATTATTGCAAACGTTCCTACCGAAATTTAGGGCATTCCGTTGATACCTGACATATACAATGGTCACACGAAAATGGGGGAGATAAGACGCCATTTAGGGCTATAGATATGTTTGGAGCTATAATAGCTCCATGGTAAGGTGGTGTTTAACTTCATATCCTTCAGTATTTAATGAAGATAACAATACTCCACCCCTAGCAAAATGCCTTTGTAGGCCTAACTAGAATTTGAAAGAATTTACTTTTATGGCTAGATACGACGTCAAATTTAGTGCCTTTTTGTTTAGTGTCTTTTTGTTGTGGTTTTGTTTAGGGTCATGTGATAAATAACGTTGACTTCTAATCTTACCACCATGACAATGCGTATGTACCACATTGTACATTTCCAAGCAACTGGATTTGTCCAAGATATTCTGCATGAAGCTTCTTTACCTTTAGAAATAGGAGAACGATACCATGACTTCGCACTTTATATTTCAATATATAAAAATTGCACCCTGACTTAAACCCTCTCGTTTTCTTCTTTGAGCACTTTTGGGTAAGACCGACACATAAAAAAAAAACGACTCGACGTCCACTTTCATGTCAAAATCAATAATTTCTCAGCAGTACCACACTCGCTTAAAAATGTCTTCCGTGGTAATTAGGCCATGCAGACTCAAGGCTACATATAGTATTCAGAGGCAGGCCTTATTTCTAGAGTTTTGGTACAGCTGCATCTCGTATCTCTATATACTGTATAGTCTAATAAGACACGTATTCGCATCTAGATTTGTCCGTAACTGTGTCGACAATAGAGCCCCGTCACATGACATTCTGGGAAGAACACGATGGCGCGGGTTTACCACCAAAGTTGCAGTCTGCGTTGAAAAGCTAGATGGTAGCCAACTTGATTGGCCACACAATGGGGTCAGGTTTAATATTAACACTAACGCAGAACATGACATATATTATTTTGTGTTGGGGATTGGAAAGCATGCTGAGGTGTTTATGTTGTTTCCTCCCGCTTGAACTTAGCACAATGAATAATTCCTTCGTCTTAGCCCTACCTATCTCAACCCATGGCGAAGGTTAGAAATTTATCCGCCGCTATGGAAGGCCTCTAAAAACATATATCCCTTTTTTTCTCTGATTTTTTTTTTTTGGGGGGGGGATAGAAAAACTCCTTCTTTCTTTTCTGACGTTTA